>JARJDZ010007623.1:0-28335 GCA_030264555.1 Aleochara sp. GC000083
AACTAATGGACCGATTTGGATGATTCAAAGGGCATTTACCATATTTTGATGAAAAAATAAGATTGGGCATGGTCCCGAATCTCTGCGGGATTCAGAAATATCCGAACTTGAAAAATGGGGTACTAAAAATGCAAAATTTTCGCTTTTTTTCGCGCCTTTAACTGCGTATAACTTCTAAAAGGTTGGGGCAATTAAACTAAAGTTGGAACCAAATTGTAGGTCTTGTTGAGCACTTTCAAAAAATGTATGGGTTCATGCCCTTTTGGCCCTTGGGAGCTCAGAAAGCGCATTCGAAGAAAAAAATTGAAAAAAAAGTTTGTAGCGAAAAAAGCGATACGAAATTCTTAAAATCGCTTGAGTTTTCAAAAAATTTCATATCTCCGAAACTAATGAACCGATTTGGATGATTGAAACGGTATTTACCATATTTTGATGAAAAAATAACATTGGTCATGATCCCGAATCTGTACGGGATTCAGAAATACCCGAACCTAAAAAATGGGGTCCTAAAAATGCAAAATTTTCGCTTTTTTTCGCTCATTTAACTACGTATAACATTTAAACCGTTGAACCAATTAAACTAATGTTAGAACCAAATTTTAGGTCTTGATGAGCACTTTCCAAAAATCTATAGGTTCATGCCCTTTTGGTCCTGGGGAGAGAAGAAATCGCGTTCGAAGAAAAAATTTGCAAAAAAAGTTTGTAGCGAAAAAAGCGATACGAAATTCTTAAAATCTCTCGAGTTTGCAAAAATTTTCACATCTCCGAAACTGATAGACCGATTTGAATGATTCAAACGGTATTTACCATATTTTGACGAAAAAATAACATTGGTTATTGTCCCGAATCCGTGCGGGGCTCAGAAATACCCGAACTTGAAAAATGGGGTCCTAAAAATGCATAATTTTCGCTTTTTTCGCTATTTTAACTACGTATAACTCTTAATTTGTATTGTACGTCCAAAGAAATTTTCACGTTAGACACTAAATTTGGAATTTAGAACAAAATTAACTTTGAAATTTTACGAGACCTGGAGGTGATCCTGCGCCAGTAAACTGGTAATTATTTGCACCCACAAAAAAGTAATGGAACTGAAAGCTCCCTCCTAAAACAACCGGCTTTTTTGTCACGTTGATTTTTAATGAAAAGCCATAAATTAATGCGCCGATATCAACCCTTTCTGGCATCAGTTCCCACTCCCAGCCTGTAACTACTATTAAGCACTCCCTTCCAGGACTCCTTCCTATATCTTGATACTTCTTCTTCCTGGAGTCGACGACGACGACGACCGTATCAGCAACAGCCTTCGGCTTCATCTGTTTGCCTCTTATTTAGTGTTCATTAAGCATGCCGATCGGGGATGAGTCAAGAAGGAAGGAAAAGGGTTCTCGTATTGCTGGGACTGCTCCTGCTCGTTCGCCCATTTACAAGCACTCGTTTATTGTCGTCGTAGTAAAACGCGCGTCGCACGCCTTAATGGGCTTCGACCTTATTTATGTCCTTTTGTATATTTAATACTTATTTCGCTTGCGCGGGCATGGGACGCATTGCGAGTCTGGAGTCGGAAGGTGCTTTTGTTTTTACGTGGGGGGCCGTGGATGGGACGCGATTAGTTTCGGCGCTCATCGGCACAGGGTTGTTAAGATTAGAAATTGTTACTTTTGGCTGGGCGCTCATCGATGCATCCGAAACCTCTCACGCACTCCGCCATCCCGAAACTAACACCCTGGATGGAAACGGGATAGGATGGGAATTGATGGTCGTTAAAAAGGGTTGAATGCGTGCTGATATGGAAAATGACTCGATTTACGTACGCGATTTATTGCTTTTAATACCTTCTTCATTTTCGATTCTAATTACTTCCACCCCTTCAAGCTCTTTCGTAATTGGGCTACTAAATTTCCTCCAAAAATAAAATTTAAAATTTTGACTTTTACTTCGATTTGAATTTCTCTATTTTGTTTGTGGATTAGTGACTACATGTGTAATTCATGCAAGCTTTGTTGTGCCCTTTTTTCCCCAAAAAGAATTCAATGGGAATTTGATCTAATATATCCCTATCCTAGGGGAACCCAACATCGGTGCTGGCACGTAATACAAGCACTGGCAACAGGTTGTTATATTGCTATTGATATCAGTTTATTGGAAAATGGGGGATTTTACAAGCGGCTTCCGTGACTCAATTCGGGCCGTGTTTGCCCATCGTTCCCAGCCCCAGCTTGCCTCCGATTCCCTCTCACGCATTTTCGATACTTTCGCACTTGCTGGTTGTACTCCCGACACGATCGGCACGCGCCCACATTTCCCGGCGCTTTTCCTCCACGTTTTTTTATACTTTTTCACCGCCTCGCATTTTCCAGCTTTTTGCGAGGGGACCGCTCACAATAGCCCAGCTCGACGAGTCCCCAAAACCTCCAAGTAGTGTGCGGTAGTTGCTACCCTATTTTGATGCTGTTTTATCCACGAACCGAAATTTCATTGTGAATCGTGGACAATTCCAACAATATCGAATCAGCAAAGTAAGTAAACAACACATCAATTGAACGGAACATAATGGAAAATTGAAAATATTTTCGGTTTGACAATACGAGAGCTTGAGGGGCAGCAAACCAATAATGTCAAACATGTTTTGATTACACCAGATTTATTAATTCGAATTTTTATTGAATTTTTCATCAGGAGGGAGAAAAATCTGAAAGATTCAATATGGAACCCAACAATTATCTGTCTGCACGTTGTTATCGTTAAGTTATTGCTACAGTTATGAGTGTAGAATGTGTTGTTAACTTATATGCACACATGTACTCGTCTGCTACCGCTCTACACACGCTGAAGAAGTGAGATGCGTGGATACAACGAAGACTGATACCAGAGTGAAATGTCTTCGTGTGGAAGGAGCTTCAAGCAACAGCAGCAGCAAACATCCATACGAATTACCTACGACTTCAACTCCTAAGTAGAAGCAGTTAGTATCGGTGTGTATAGTTGTGTACTAAAGACTAAAGTAGTAATAACTCGAGTAGTTGTGGCAGTGGTAGTGGTTTCGTGCGTTTAATGGCATTATGTTAATTAGGCCTCCGTGTGTCTCATGCCACGAACGTGTCGTCATGTCTTCCTCTGCACCATCCTCGACATCAGCCAGAAATCCTATTGAGCCGCCTCGATTCAAACGGTTTCGTTTAAATTCGACACAAATCAAACGCAACCAGCCACTGACATCGTTAATGGAGTTATTGAAAATTATGGTAGGGAAAAAAATGCGACGTGCAGAGTTCTCACAATAAAAATTATTTCTTTCTTGCTGCTTTTATTCGTTCGGTCGTTTTGTTTCGAATTTTTAAAGACAAGATACGAGTACTTGACGAAGAACCGTATACGACGTGTAATCGACATGACATCATAAAATCGTGGGAACTTCTCACCCATCGGCCCCAACTGAAATCGTTTGCTTTATTACATTTCTTTTATTCCTTCATTTTTACATGCTTTTTTCTACGTTTTGTACTTTCAAGTTGGTACAAATATTTATTTCGTTGAAAAACTATGATTATAGTAGGAAATGTTTATGTTCCTGGTTGTTGACTAATTTGATAGCAAATTCTGAAAAAATTCACGAACCCAAACAATTCCAAAAGCACGGAATTGAAAAATTAATTGTACACTCATGAATACTAATAAATTTCAATAATTTTTGAAATTCCGGTGCATGTGGACTTACTCACGCACTCTGACTCATTAATCTATTGTGATCAACATCAACATTGTCTGGTCCCATACGTCCATCTGATCGATAATAAGCTGTTAATTAAAGTCAATTAAGCAAAGTCAATTAATACTTAATACTCCGAATATGCGGTTCTCATATGAAATTCTATCGAAATGAACCAAAAGATGTTACTGTTGGAAATACATATTTGTCACTATCATCTACTACAAAGCAACCAGAAAACTCTAATAATTAAAATCAAAATTCTATCTCACTATGAAATAATTAACTAAAAAATTTGCCCCTAAAATTTGTCTGATTCCACTTTTAATGTATAGTTTGGCCCTTTGTTTATTAATATACTTTAAATGCAGAAATTATTGGAGCACTCGGTGGTCAATGTTATGTGACTATTTATAGAGCGTTATTCATCTTTTAATTTATGTTAATTGCTTAAACTCATATATATTGTGTATTAAAAACGACAACATCATCGATGAATTGCGTTGATGAGTGAGTGTTATGAACTTTGTGAGGCTTTGTGTATTTATGTAAAAAATTGATGAACATGTGCTGGCACATGAGAATGCTGATCATCGTGATGATCATGATGACGATTATGTGCATTTATTAATTGGAATGCACTTCCAGATGGACAATTGATATCTCAGTTTTTAGCGCAATGTACTGAAATCATTGTTGCGAAATTCATTTGGAATCTGATCAATTTCTTTGGAGCATCAGAAATATGACGATTCGAAACGACATACTGCGAATTGTTTCCATTACATTACACTTAAAATTCGCACAGTTGCTGCTGCGCGAATAAAACACTTTGAAGAGAAAATGAAACATCAATTATTGCACCACAATTTATCAGTTCATCATTATCGCTCGGCTTGGCACAACCGAATGGCAGAATTTCTTTGTTCCATTTCCTTTGTCTGCCCCATCTGCAAATCCGCACAAACCAACTCATACAAATCGATTGAATTTCTTGCGCGCACCGAGCACACACATGTTAATAATGTTAAAGTGCGTTCGCTCGCTGCTTCATTTTATTTATTTGCGCATCAATTTGCGCTTTGTTTCATTTTCGTTCGGTGATTATCCGCGCAGCATCGCATCGGCGGCGGCTCAGAGGGAGAGAAAGAGCATGGCACAAAACAATATCGAATTTTAACGAAATTACGGTGGCCTGAAGGCACGCACTTTGCCTCTTTTGCCCATCTCGTACATTCGCGTGCGGCTCATATTAGTGTGTATCATCTAGTATTTGAAATCGTTCACTTGGTGCTCGGGGGCGGCAGAAAATCCTTGCCTGTCATTTCGCCTGCATGCTACCAGTTTTGTTGGATGGAAATTTCGCCTGTCAAATGTGTATCCCATCCAGCCTGCGATCCCGGCGTTCGCGAAGGTGCGGGTGGAGGACAGAGAAGAAGAGAGGAGAAGAGATCTTTTTTAAAACTCATTCGAGTGTTGGTAATTTTAATAGAAAATTAACCCTAATTGTGTGGCGTACCCCCAGAATGCCGATGCCTTTTGCTTCCTATTACATTACTTCAACAAGGACTACTATATTTATACACTGAGAGAATAAGACCTCTTAAATTATCCCATTACTCTTTGAAAGACCGTTCCAAAAATTGCATCAGTTTTTCAACTATCAATTGTTCTTTTCAACTGTAAATTTTGAATGTGCAAATCACCTAGAAATTTGAAAAGAACCTTCGATTGGAAACACTCTGTACATAACCATCTTTGATTTTCAGTGCTTTTAATCCAATATTCTTTACCCATGCCCTTCGTTCTCGTTCTCGTACCTTTAGCATAGTTGTACGCAATTGTTCTCTTCGTATCAGTGAAGCATAAAAACAAAGCTTCTTCCTCTCGGTAGCTTCATATGCATATGCATTATGGAATTTTTAATTAATATGCACGCCAATTCAAGATTGAAATTAATTTAAATTCGAAACGAAATTGAAATTGGATTTTGCATTAATGGAATTTCATTATCCTTGCAAAGACCATGGATGGCATTTCCAAATAAAGCAATAAATAGGAAATTCAAGAATCTTCCTTGTTTCCTATGAAAGTGTCAATCAAAATGCGAATCTATGCAATTAAGTTTCATTTGACACATTTCTAGAACTAATTAAATTCTTAGATTTCCAAGTTATCTGAGACCAACTAAAAATATCAATGTCAAAATTGAGTCTTATTAAAGTTGAATTCTTTTTTTATTTTGCAAGTAGATTTGATTTTTGGAACACTTTGTAGATGAATTGGTGTTTGTTTGCCTTCAAATGCATGACGTATGTACATTTGCAGTATTTGAAGGTACATGGGGGGCGGCTGCGGGGGCGGCAGCGATATACGCGACTGGAGAGTGTAACATAATAGAAAATAAACTTAATTACAGCATACGGCTGCTGTCGGTTGATGGCGGCAATGGTGGTGCTTATTTGCTTGACTATTCGCGTGCTTAAGAACCGACCGGGAGTGAGGTCCAGGTCCAGGTCCGGGCCGAACGATGCTGTTGAATTAGCAATTGTGAAACATTCAATTTATGAATTATTAGTGAGTGGCCGCTAACCGTTTTGCACACACACACACACACACTGAGGTAACGTTTTTGGTCAGTTTAACCCTACCTACGTACCGGGGTTTTCTCTTAATTTCCACCCATCCAGACCACCTACAACCGGCCACCGGCACACACATACGGATGCAACCATCGGAGGCATTCTGCAGGAAGTCGAGACGTAATATGTTTAGCCCCCACGTTTGCTGGCCGCCCCCGGTCCCCGTCCCATGCACAACGCGCCCCGAAAATCTAGCCGAAATTCATCTTCTGTATGAGTTCATCTATTGTACATTACATTGTACATGCTTCGGTTCTTTGAACATCGCCCGGAGGCGGCATAAACAAATACTCACGAATTCGCCTCGTCGTTCTATAGCATCGGGGGCTTTATTACCGCGTGTGCCTCTTGCAGGAGGCGGCTACTTCTGCCCGCAGATTGCTGCACTACAAATTGACCACTTCCACGTTTACCCAAAGATACGCAACAACAAGAAAGCGATGGTTTTTAATTACGTTTTAATTAATAATCGAATTGCAAATTGAGTTACACACTGTTGAAATCGAGGGTTGATCCTACATTTTTCCGGTCTAGTCTTAGATGATTCAACAATACCCTAAATTGTAGTAATTAAAATTGATCCTATTGTAGGTGATCTTATTTATGGATGGGTTTTTGGAACACTCGGTAGTGGGAACAATAAATTTTTGATTAGATTTTGAAAATTTGAAACGACTAGGTTTTGTTTAATGCACACAACCATATGGTTGAACATTGCATTGTTCCATAGAATAGTGGTCACCATCGGTTGAATCCGAAATGAATTTCTCAACGAATAGAATTTCAATTTTGCGCAAAACCAAAATAATGCCCAAAGCTTTTGTCTAGCTCCCCGCAAATTCCAAAAGAGCAACAACTCCATTTAACGATTTTCCTCAAATTATACTACAAAGACTGTAATAGTTGAAAATCTAGAGTAATCTAGAACGTAATGGAATAACATATATCAGGAGATCTTTAACAGTCACGATTATGATTTGCGTGACTTACGTTGATTTTTCTGCCAGCAAATGTCGCTCCAGAACGAACGGTACATCCACTTCATCCACGGCAGAAACAGGTACAAGCATCGTGATCATTTAATTCTAATTGCAATCGACTAATAACTGGAATATTAAATCTACTCGTCGAGGACTCGGTACGCTCGCACTAACCATCCAATTCTTTTCTCTCGTTTTTTCCAGCCGTTTCCTATAAAAACGACGCTGGACGAGAGACAATATGCGAACGACAATAACACAATAAAATGACATATCATGGCGGATGGCGATAGAACGACAAGCGACCGAAGAAGAAAACTAGATCGTTCTCATTGGGAGTCATCAGCAAGACGACGACGACGACGAAGACAACGACGATGGGATTGATAATTATTAGCATGCATTTTACCAACGAGTACCAACGAGTACAGTTTCTGCGCAAAATGACTATGAATTACAAAAAATAACGCAAATTAAATTACACTACTGATTTGTCATCTGTTCCCATACGTGTGCGACGACATCGCAAAAATTTCATAAATTTATTCCATCACAGTTTGATGTCTATTGTCGTTGACAATTTCATTCTTTTGTGCGGCATTTTTCTCTATTTGTTTCAAATTTTACCGTTAAACAAATAATATCCACTTATTCGTTTAAATGTCGTGGGAAACTCGAAGAGTTTACTGCGTTCGTAATGCGACGTCCGGAAGTACAAGAAATGTGCGCAAACGGTTTCGAATACATTTATTAAATTGCGCGCGCGATTACAACAATTTTCAATAATTCTCCAACTCCAAGAACTCGCCGGGTTCAACAACAACAACAATACCGAGAGTGGAGGTATTTAAAAGTCGCCCGCCGAAAAAAATGATTTCACTTTAATAAGACATCAGACATCAGGGATCGGAAAGTTTTTCGTTGACTAATGATTGACTAATGGCATCTGAAAGACGCACAATGCGCGCGCCAAGCGACACAATGCCAGCGGACAAAAGAGAAGAAAGCATCAAGAGATAATTGAAGACGGAAGAATAATGGAATGGTAGCTATAGATTGAAGGTGACTAATCGTTCTTATTGTGTTCGATAATCGGCGTTGATTCCATTAGCTTACCTTTCTTCAATATTTTCGGGACATCACCTCATCACGTCCATCTTCCCTTATTGACAGGTGAATTGGACATCTGCATTTGGGCCTTGACCAGACCAGCAGCAGACAATGCCGTCATAAATTATCCGTGGCATCGTTGCTGGTTGAGTTTTCAAAACGTGGGTCTAATCTAATAACTCCCCGTTTCGAATTGCATTCTGATGTAAATGCGCAATCCATCGCGGCAAGAATGCAAGAAGCAATTTCATTTATTACACACACATCGTGCATGCACCAGTTGATCGTGTATGAACGGTGTATCAGACAATATCAGACAATGATCTCCTGGCGTATCCGCCGGAAGTTATAAGGTGCACACACATGTACTCGATGCTTTAGTTCGGTGCGCAGACGCCAACGACTTTAATTAAGCCCCAAATGAGCCGAGTGTCGCAAGTGACTGATGGACTGATCAATCTATAATTAATATCAGCACCATGAGCAAGTGTCACAACTCGCTGCGATTTATCATCTGCATAGAAAGAATCCTTTGTGGTTCTTAAGAATTGCAGTCGTTGTTAAATATGTGGAAAAATGCAGAGTGTATGTGAGCGATGTATGTGCCATCGAAGCGCAACAAATGACTCTTCGCCTCGATAGACTCGTCACAAACAAGTGAAATTAAAAATAAATTTTTAATGCTGGAAAAAATGTTCGACGACCAAGAAAAAAGAATGCTTCTTATGAGGTTCTCAAACAGCAACAAAAAAAAACATAACTACCAATGGAATAATGCGTCTTGTGAATGAATTTTTTCTGCTTCCTATCCTCATGAGTTATGACAACTTAATAATTAGAATTATTTTGATTTTATTACAATTTTCTTCGCTTTTATGATCGGTGGCTTTTTATGATTCAAATTTCGAACTTCCGTTCGACGTTTGTTGTTCGATGGAAGAGCCTTCTGCACGCACCAACAAGTGAATTGGTTGTAAATCATCAAAGCGAGCCATCAACCGTCAAAGCGTCACTCTGGATGACCATTCTTACATTGGTTATTTCAGCTGTCCCCCCAATATTACCGTGATGTGTGGCCTTGATAATAAAAATACATAATTGTCATTATTAATGTGTGGTCATTTAAGGTCCTGAGGGTCGTCAACGAATTACTCTGTTCCTTTGACTGGTTTTCAATCAAAGAAGTTCTTCGAATTTATCAATTTTTTCGGGGGGAAGTCAGCACTCGTTTAAATCATTGGAATACATTTCTGCGAGTAGTGGCATTGAGGGATTTCGAAGGTCCATCACGGGATATTTAAAGGACGTAATTTATGGATATTTGTATTCATGTAACGACTGACTCTTGTCAACGCAAATGTTGGTCCTGCTTTGGTGCATTGCGAGTTGAGTCCCAAAACGTTCCGTTGACGTTTCCCCAATTTCGATTCCAAGGGTTGTGTCCTGCTGGTGTGGGGCTGATGGAAGAGGCTGCATCACTTGCGGTCGGCGCTCTCGCAGATGGAAAATCGGGAAAAGGACGCTCGGAATTTGTGGAAACGGACAAATCAAAACAGGACAAAACGGGATTGTATCCAGTATCCAAAATAAGGATGGAATTGCCGACGTGTGTATCTGTGCATGTCGCACATCGCTCACATGACGGAACTTGAACTTCTATCTAATATGTTGGAATAAGTCATCGTTGGATGACATCGTCGTATTGGTGGCACGAAGGACGGGGGTGGTTTGAACACGAAGGGCTAATGCTTCGGCGGCGGCTGATTTTGAAAGGCGGGCATACATTCACATCAGACATGAGGAATGAATATTTTGCCGAAGAGTCCGGGGTGGGGTTGCGCTACCGGAAAGGGTTGAAAAGGATAGATTTGTCACTGACGGCCCTCATCGTCCACCCCATCCTCATCGCAGCGCATCGACTCCGGTGATGTCTTGACTTGACTTGACCGGAATCGGATGTCTCATAACATTATACATCGTCGCATGACACTGCCACAAATCAACCCCTTCCAACCCTCCCCTACCCATGCAAAACGTGGATGTTTGCAAAAACAACATTTTGTGAAACAAATTCAAAGATGGAGACGACTGAAAAACTTCTACCATGACTATTGACTTTTATGGCATCCTCGTCCTCGACGCAATCCTTTATTATCTCACCATCGCTTCCCTTCGCATTCATTTCTGCAGCCAGTCAGTCAATCCCTTCGTTTTTCTCAATACAAATGTTTTTCTTGCTCTCCTCGTTCACCACACGCAGATGGAGCTCGAAGCGGGCTTTCTGGCCGTGGGGCTGCTCTTGTGTGTGCATTTGCATTCGCATTAGTGTTTGCCTTGTATTGAGACAAAGATTTATTACCAATTCATGCTGGTGAAATTCGCCTCCATTCGACTCTCTTCAGCGTTCGTTGGCGAACCCCTTTTTCTTTGATTCGATATCCGTAAAAACACGCACGCACACGTTTGCCTGGATATCTGATATCAAACAAACCCCGTGCGAAAGATTGGGATACGGTGCATTGAGGAATGGAAAGCCTTTGGGGCTCATGCCGGGCGAAGGGCTCCAAGGAAAAAAACTAATTGAATGGTCAGTGGTGTTGTTTCGGGCAGTATGCATATTGGGAGTTTTGTGAATAGGGTGAGGCCATTATCAGAAACCCTTCTGAAGGTCTCTTGATATATGCACATACATCCTGGAAAATCAATACTTATTTTTCATAAATCACGACCAGATCCTTAATGACCAGGATATCAAGTGCATGCTGGGATATATGATACCAATTTATGGTCACCATCAAAATTTCCTTCCAGGTAATTTTAGGTTATACCTTGAATCCTGATCTCATGGAGCTATTTTGACTGAACACCAAGCAATCTGGAAGTTCAAAGAGTTCAAAGCTTCCTTCGACCCTACAACCTCATCCTCTAATCTCCCCCGCATCCATCATCCTCCCAAAGCATAAATTCAGGTTCACCCGTTTGCGCCCTCATACAACTATTTGAAAAATTAATATCCAAACATTGTTCCATACACATCCCGCGCATATCGACTGCAACTCTTGGTACAGAGCCCTCATCTAGTGCTCCCAGCAAGGTGAACATTGTTCTCTCTTGTCCTGTCATTCCTCGCCAACGAGATCAAACGAATTCCCTCCTCGCTCGGCAAGGATTACATGCAAGCACCGCATAAGAACGAGCGCCATTCCCGTAGTAATAAATATTTTAACGAATTTATTAGCTATTCGACGATATTTATTCTTGGCGCACGAACCCGAGAAGAAAAATGCACCTCTGGTTCGCAACGGGATGGAAGCGAGGAAGGAACAATTCAATTAGAAATACGTCGCTCTGCTCGGACGTTTCAATTAGCGAAATATCGCGTGTCGGTTATTACCTATACCTCACATATGTGCAGATATATTATTAGCCTGGAACGGTATTTCTTCGTGAAATGTATACTCCTTCTGCAGTAGATGGACGCCTCTTATTCTTCGTTTGGTGCGGTATGTGCAGAATTGTGCCCCTAAACGAATGCAATCGTTAAATTGCAATAAGTTGGTTGATAACCAGGAAAAGGGGATAAATGAAGGAAATGCCTGAAGGAAGGGAAACGTCTTGCAAAAGAAGGAAATTAATCTGCGATATTGTAAGGAAATTCAAAATCAAATTTCGTACTTCTTCGACTAATAAATTTTGAGGCAGAGCTCGACGTTCAAAACTCTCCGAAATGATATTGAATATCAGAATGTAAAAGCCGAAAGGGGTTGAATTTGGCGACAGCTGAAACTTACGACTACGACGTCTCCACGATTCGGATTATATAATGTCCATTAATCAACGGGTTTTAATTATTCTTTCGGAGGGTAAAGCGAAAAAACCATCCTGCGTCGACTAATTACAATTATTCCTCAGCAATAAATTTATTCAATTTGTGTGTGTAATATTCTGCCTACTACTAATTAAAAAATGCAGGTAGAAATCTTATACAAATTTTGAGACTCATTCATTGTCATAAAGGACCGAACGAAAACGAACTGGGCAATAACAATAAACCATCCAAAAACGAGAGAAACAGTTCAATAATTTTGGAAGATCCAAAAATTCGATTCGACAATAGCCATCCATGTAGGAAGATTTCCTTTCTTTCGTCGTTAACGACCGACACAATATGGTAATACAAGAAATTGCCTTCGAATACCATGAGATATCCTCTCGCCCTGAAAAGCCATAAATACGTAATATGTGCGTTCGTTTTTTCGGTCTTTGTCTGCGTTTTTTCGGTTCCGTTATTGATGACAATTTTCGACTTTGACACTAACTGTTATTGTTATTGCTCGGAGCAAGTCCGAAAGGTTTTGGAAGTTTTTAAAATACCTATTCGTTTTCGGGTCGTTTTTAATAAAAATCAAAACGTATCCTCAGTATCGAGCGAGCGAGCTCGGATGTTACCCATTAATCAATTTTCGATTTGCTTTTTTCGTCAGCGTCTTTGATGAGTCCACGGCGGTCATTAATGGCAATTTCTTTGTTCTTGCATTCGAGCATTGAGCGTTAAAACAAAAACAAACGAATCTGAAAATCAAACGACTTTATGATGATGACGATGAGCGCGCATCGTGAAGAGGACGCGTAGAAAAAATGCGAAAGAAATGAGGCATCAAAATCCCATAAAATTTCGGAGCGCCTTTAATTATCCAATAGTGTTCCGGTGATTAGTTCGAGCTATTTCTGCGGCCGAGATGACATGGGACCCAAGAAGACAAATTGGTATAGGTAATACTCATAAAATCGATTTTATTCCCTCATTTTTTATTTCTTTTTCGCATTGTTGCATTGGATTCAGTGTATTTGGATAATAAATTTTACACTGGACATAATTATAGATGAAGGATTGTTTCTTCTTTGATCTTTTCAGATTTTCCGAAAATCGATTTCGATTCATAATTACTCAATGGATTAGTATACTCATATCGAAGAAATGTTATCCATGATTCGGACTATCCAAGATAGAAAAGATAACTTCATGTGGATTGTTCTAAGCACGTTAATACAAGAATTGATCAATAAATAAGGGCCTGAATAATTTTTCCCTTAATATCCGAATGGTAACAATGAATATCTTTGAATTTCTTGTCGTTTTCGCCCGGATTTATATCTATAACTTTGTGTGCGGGTACAATTTCGAATTATAGGTGCGTGACTGTCAGTAATTAAAAACGCTTCCACCCGAAATGAATGCCAGCGAGAAACCCCCGAAAGTTTTCACGTCCCTTCAGTCCTGTTTGTTAGCGCCGTTAGAAGCGGCGCTAGTTAGCAATAAATACAAACGAATAACGAAAGAAAACAACACGACAATGATCAAAATATCCACCATTGGGGGTTAAAATTCTAGCGCAACCTCGGCGGTGAATGAAGGCATGATTGGTGCAAGTTGTAAAAATAAATTATGTTCATTTATAGACCTCCACCTTCGTCTCCAACCAACATATTCAAAGCACCAAAAACTAAAGCAGTTATCGATCAATTTGCGTAACTAGTGGAGGTGCAGCCACCCCCTGAAGATATCCATAAAGAAATCGACTGACGACCATTTTATACCAGTCTATTACTTTCCAACCCTTTCTTCCAGGATGCCTCCAGAAAGAACCCTCAAGCCTCTGTGTAGGTGGTATTGCTATCGGGATAGTAGTGCTTGATGGTGATGGTAGTGGAAATTCTTCACTTGCTGAGGTTTGGTGGGTAAAAGTTTAAAAGTTCGTGCATTAATTTCCCCCTCGTTCACCTGGTTTGTTTTGCAGCGCGAGCGAAAACTATAAATTCGCTCGATTCGAATCTAATAGTAACTATAGGCCGAGTTGGGTGGGTGGTGGCACGTCACCGTCGATGGTTGCTGCTGGGGGCGGCTGATGCGGGGGTGGGCCCATGTTGGGTGAGGTGAATTTTATCGTCAAATAACGATCTGGGACACACGGCCAGCGTACGTACACGCTTCGCTGTATTGAAATAATGGGATAAATATAAATATAACAAGTAGACTCGTAATAAAACCGAACGGTAACAGCGATAACGACGAATACATCGTGGCTGAAGAAGAAGGACCGAACGCCAAGCTACGAACGGGGTGCAAAAGGGATAAACATGGTATTTATGAAATATTTGTTAATTAAAATTCGTTTCGTTTCATGTGCTTCCCAGCCACGTACGTAGTTTCGGGTTGTTTCGGTATTTTAAAGGAGTTTTTTACGAGTTTAATCAATAACGCGAATAAATCCGCATCGGGCGTGGAATGAAGCATTCCGACATGGGCCGCCAATATCACCGGGATGCGAATTGATTTGCCAAAAGTGCGTCTGGAATCTCGTATTGGAAGAATTCGCGAATTCGCCGACTGAAGCATTTCGATATCGACCAGCGAATGAGCGAATGAATGCCGTCTGAGGTCTTGGTTCCCAGGATGTCAATACCATCTTCACCTTTGTTTTATTTTCATCAATGCAACTTATAATTACAAGTTATTTTTTGTTGAAGAAACTTTAAGAATTTCATTTTTTGTCATCTCGAAATCGAGATTTAACTCAGCATCTTAGATCTGTGAATAGATTGGGGATCAATGAGAAACGTCAAAAATTAAGTTACGGCCGCACGAACCATACAAATGTAACAAAAGAATAGACATAAGAATGAGAAAGATATTTGACACCTCGAAGACGTTCAATATATTGAATAAATTCGGTTATTCCGTTGCGCTCGGCTGGAAGTCTGAGGGTCTAGGCTGCAGACAAAGAATTCATCCGTGAATCCCACATCCAAATGACAACCTGTTTCACAATTTTCTTTTTTTCTGCTCATTCAAAAGCCAAGATGATAGGAAATCAATTATAAAATTGATACCGGCAAATATGTCCCAGCTAGAATTGGTTGGAAACAACAGAAGAGCTGGTTGGTAGTAACAATGAAAAAAATGTTTTAAGTAGGAGTATGAAGAAAACGAAGAACTGGATGGTCGAGGTAGAGTGGATGGTTTGCCCTACCTACGAGTAGAGAGTTTGGACTCTTATAGGTAGATATAGTTTATGGAAACATAATGTCAAGTTTTATGGTTGTTTATGTGATCCAGATGATTGGTTGGTATTGCTTCTTCGTATAAATGCGGAATGAAACAAACAAAAACGCATTCGAAAATAATATCGGAGGGTCGGACGCATTGCTTCATTATTTATATTTTCTACATTAGTGTCTTCTTTATTTTTATTTGTCTTTTCATTAGTATCTTGAAACGAAGCATCCGACGACAAATCCATACTTAAATGCATTCCAAATTTCTAATTAATATTTCACGTCTAGAAATAAATGACTCATAATCAATGATCAAAAAAGTTTATCTTGTAAGAAGACCAAAGTTGGTTATGATATCCGAATGAAACAAATTGTATCTGGAGAAGTATGTAACATGTAATTTTCTGAAATGCAGTGGTACAGTTACAAGATTAATTGTAACAATTAGTAAGGTGAAATGTGTGCGGTGTGACCGTGTGAAAGTCACGCACTGGAGGAAGAATTGCAAAAAGTTTGCTGGCCCAAATTGACCAGCAAGTTGAGTGGATACAATGGAATGGCCATCGAAAACGTCGAACTCATTTATTCGGCATCCGATTATATAGGTGAACACTTGTTCGAGCATTTGCGGTCCGCTTCTGCCATCGACAGTATTGGAATTGTTTAAATCGGCTGCATTCTAACCCGGCCCACAATTGTGGTGCATTCTCACTGTTGAAGGCTTTCGGTGCGCGACCAACGACAAGCAATTAATTAAATCGTTTGCCGTTTAATTAAACTTTGAATAATCACAATTACGCCAACGCGAATCATTGCAATAACTAATTCCAACTTGATCAGCACTTGATTTGCATGCAGGTAAAAACCACCCGCAATAGAATTGTAATAGAATATCTGCAATCTGCAATAATGGGGCATTATTTCAGCAAATTTTATAGTCTTATAAATAGTCGTACGCCATCGTATTGTTTTGTTGTTGTTGCCCGCCTAAGAATTAATAACATCTATAGAAGCATACGTTGGTTATTCATTAACATATTAAGCATATTCTTTGAATGTGATATTTCTTGAAAATGGAAATCTTCCCCGTTCGCTTTCGCTTTTCTTTTTTGCTACGAAATACTTAGTCCAGCCAATATCAATAATTTTACCCACTTTTATTCCAGCGCTTTTCGCTCCTTCTTGTTCGCGTTCCGACGACGTTCTTACGTTTCCAATTCGGATTGGAATTGGAGTCGTTCGAATTGGAAATGCAGCACAATCATAATAATCATAATCGTAATGGCGATAAAGTAAACTGATGATGCCGATGGCGCGCGTGGTGGTGAAGAAGAAGAAGACGAGTGCGGAGAATGGAAAATTCATAATGAAACGAAACGATACGATGGCTGCCATTCGATGGCAATATGCATTACAATGCCGCACCAGCTGCCCAAAACAAACGACACAAGCCACCCAACCGACGAAGAACCAAAGGTCCCATCGCCCATATATGAGAGCGCCGGCACAAGAAGTTGGGCTAAAAAAGCGCACTGAGACCCACGAAGTGGTAAGGATGAGGCGATATGATATGTGCAAGCAGGAGGACTGCCTGGATATAAAATGCATAAATTTGTTTTATTGTAATTTGATTCCAATTGGATTATTATCATAATTTCGTTGCAGTATTCAGGCACGAGTTCGGTTTCTGTTCTTTTTCCACTGTTATTTATTAAAAACGTGTTTTCGAATATTAATGAGTCCCCATATACGAAGTTGGGACCCGCGTCTGGATAATGATATTCGAAAACACTAAATTTGCTAGCAATATTAAAAATTGTAACAAATGATTATTACGAATTCCAGAGGCTTATGTGATGAGTCAACCAAAGTCCAACAAAATTTCTTTTTCAAGAAAAGTTTGGAGTTCCTAAGAAGTTATTGAAAATCATGAGTAGTACCATCTGCTTTAGAATATCCAATATTTTGAAAACCAATTCTACAAGAACAAACAATTCCTCTATATCCTATTATTGATGAATTGATCATATGTCAAAAAAAGGTTCCAAATAAAAATTTTAGTTACGCAATCCACATGAGGTACACCAACAATGAATGTCTTATGTAACAACCCTCGGAAGTCTTCCATAAATTTCATTCATCAATGCCCATCGCGATACAACAACGAAAAACAAAACCAACCAGGTACAAACATACAATAACATTGATCGAAACGAAATTACTTCTTACTGTGCAACGAATTTACCAATTCTTGGACTTCCTATGGAATAATCCAACCTGTCTCCTTTATTCACCTTCACATTTTTGATCAATTTCTTTAATGAACGGAAGAAATATATACATGAAAATGAAGCACGATAATTTCCAATTCGTCTTGATAAATTTCGGTTCGATTACTCTGGTAACTAAATTTCAGCTAAATTTCCCATCCAAAATCCACAACTTCTCCAATTGATCTTCTAACCTCAGCAATACCGTTCTCGATCTTGCACTTCTCTTCGCACACAGCCAGACACGATGATGTATATCGTTTGTGCCCGGTGCAGGGAAATTGCGCCCAAAGGCAACTTAACTCTAGTGGATTTCGGAGGCGGCTACTGTTGGCGATGGTGTTGGTGATGGGAAGATCGTGCGAGAGGGCAGCGAAGAGCTCGGGAGTGTAATTGTGATAGTGTATAGTGAGTGACCCCTGGAGCCGTCAAATTTCCGTTTGGCTGCGAATGTTTTGGCAAAAGCATCATGCTCGGCCGGACCTTTAAGGTTGCTGGCTGCCGCCACCTACGCTGGCGATGTCTGCCGAAAAGGCAAACGCTGCCTTTGTAGTTCGCACACAATGCACTCTCTGTCTAATATGAATGTGCTACCGTTTTGAAGCAATCATCACTTTGCCACAACAACATGCGAAATATAAGGCGGGCGAAACAAAGCGGACCACAGGATTGCCAAATTTTCGATTCCGAAATTAACCATCAACCCTCCCATCCCCATCCACCATACTGGTTGGTTATTAAAACATCGATGGGGCTTTTTCATGGGTGGCAGATTTAATTGGCGAATTAATATGATGAAATCGATACGTGCGGTTTTTCATTGTTTTACAATCATTTATTAAATTGGCCGCTGATCCAAATTCGAATTGGTGCACATTGAACCGTTCAATTGGAAAGACAATATGTGATATTAAAATGGAAACGGTGCAGTCAGCCAGAAAAATGCGCATCGCAAATCGTGGCACATGAAGTATTGGTGTTGTTGTTTTATTATAACAAGCATCATTCGGGCGCGAATCGAATAACTCTGCATGAATTTGTATAAAAACAGATTGCGCCATCTCCGTCCGCGAACAATTCCGATTCCGCGCGTTTGCGCATGTTGCGAAAACCATAGAGCCAACATCGGCAATTCGTCTTACATCGACCAGCGATAAATCAACGTGCATTTGCACCGTGTCGCGCTTATGCTGGAAAGCAAACGCATTAAAACATAGCTATAATGTACGACATCGACATGTACATCGACATTGGCACGAGATAAATTTGCCTGGTACAAATAGACATCCACTGGGTGTTTCTCCATCTGCCATCCGCGTACCATAAGCAACCATGAAGTCCGATCCAAATTTATGAATTTCAATCCGAGTTGCTGATGACGTTCAATGCAGAAGAGATATATCGGTAATTTACCGACGTTGTTCTCACCCACATCGAGCATATTACACTTTATTTCCCTCTAAATTCATCGTTTATCATTCGCAGGATGAACAACACAAATCGATTGCAACTATAAATCCAACTTAATTTGATTCCAGCTTTAAGACGCGCATTGTGGCGCTCTTTATTTTGCGCGGCCAAGAAATAAAAAGCAATTGAAGTTAAAGAAGATAAACGGGCGGTTTTCGCGACGACGAAAATAAATGCGCGAATCGTCGTGAAGGGAAACGAAACGAAACTGATCAGCCCACACTTTTACCTGATCAATAGCCCAAGTCAGGGCGCGCGACCTTTTGCTGCTTCTTTGACTTCACTTCTTCGTTGGTTGTTGTTTTTTTGTGTGGTGTGGTCGGTGCAGGACATTATACCTGCGTAAACGACTTTGATTTACGAGGTGTTTACGACACACACACCGATACCGAATGACACCATGTGTCTGAATCTGAAAATCAACCGATAGAGATCCAAACTCATGAGAACCCATAATTCGGTTCAATATTGTCGATGGCAGCTTGCAGCACGAAGAAGGCGTCCGGAAAATAATCCCGGAAATGATATTTTATTGGCTTTGTTGTGATTAAAACTTCTGCTCGAAAAGGACCATAAGTATGAGCTATACTCTTGGTTGGGTCGTCGAGTGTCACACATCTCATACACGTATGCGTCGGGTTGATTTGTTGGTCTGTGACCTGCAGATGAATATGTACCATGCGGATGGACAAAGACGACGACGACGAGGACGAGGAAGGGCTCTTGTGGATGGCGGGCGCGAGAAGAAGCGCAGGATGCGACATAATGCGCGATAAATCATCGAATCGCCGCAATAAATAAATGCGATTACTCCGAGACCAAACAGCACGAAGAAGCACGAAGAACGATGGTGACACTAGACTCTCTGCCACCCAACTTATAACCATCCACATGTGCCAGCAGACACGAAGATGTTGGGTGATCCTTCAAGAAATTACACATTCAATTAAAATATGTTTTCTGGAAAAGCCCCATTCCAAGGAAGAACGATACCTTTTTTAAGTGTAACTTGCATGTTGGTCACGTGCTCCTCGCCCAGCCTCAAAATTGACGAATATACACAAATATTTTACGAAGGTAAATGAGTTCTGGAGGAGATTTTCGTTGGGCGATAAACATTTATTCGTGGTTCTTCTAGGAAGAACATTCATTGCTTCTTTTTTCGGGTGTTTATAGTATACGAAAGGGAGATTTGGGATTCGGAATTCGAATCGACGGCCACAAATATTTGTTTGATGGTTTTCGACATTGATTTGCTGACTTGTAGTTTTGTGTGCTACCTACTAAATATTCCAAGCATCGCTCCAACAACCGAAGGTCTGAAGATGTTTCCAATGACCACAACACGTATAAAACAGGTGTTTAGATGCTGGACTGATAACAAATTTCCCCAGTTTTGACTACATAAATATTACTTATTTTCCTTACATTTAAGAAAAACAATCCGTAGAATAGACTGCAATAAAGAATAGGGAAAGAAAGAAAATTAGGTTATTTCTTGGAGGTTGCAGGCTCATTTGATGCCCTTATTTCAAGGATCATCAAGTGTTTTTCTTCTCGGAGTCATCGGAATAGTTTTCACTAGAATTCCGGGCTTGAAATTGAACTTTATCGTTCAACTGAGGAGTTGCGCCCGTTACCATTGTTGTTAATACAACAAATACATGGGATGTTATAAATTGCATCAGTTTCTGAACAACGAACCAGTTCTGGGGGTTGAACCACGAAGCTTGGAGAAACATGGCCTCGGTCATATATTTGCTCTAATTTAGTGATCCGCATTAGTTGCACCACACTAACCAAACTATTTTGCCATCCAGCCTCACAATGTGCGAAATTTTTCCTTCAATCTAACGATGCAATTCTATATGTAAGTATATACAAATTGTAGAATTACCAAACAAATTTTGAAAAATGTTTCATTTACTAATTGGGGAAATTTTTTCAAACATATCAGGTAATTTCGAGTAACGTTGACAAATACACCTTGCTAAATATTTGCGCACGGTCAACCTGCAGCAGACTTCCGGAATTGAACAAAAGTGAGTAAAGGTATTTGCAGAGCTGGAAATTTTAATTAATAATACTAATTGAAAGTCGGGGAATGTCTGGGTCTCACACGCACAAATATGAGCAATTCAAACAAATTTGTGCAAATAAATTGTGTCCGGCCGCTTTAACGATGAGTTTTCTTTCCATTCTCCCCAGAAGACCATACACGTACTGTTGCCAATTCCATTAGAATCTCCAATGTGCGAATTAATTCCAAGTTGATTTTGCAATGAGTGTTTAATCGCGAAATTATACACGTCTTGAGCGTTGGATGGATGGATGTGAGATGCACGTGTGAACCGGTGCATTTTAGTGGTGAGAAAATCGTGGTGCAGGTTAATCAATACCGAAAGGTAATACCATCGAATTATGCATCAGCGGCGGATCGATGAGCATCCATGGATGACTGAAGAAGACGGACTCACCAAAGCAAATCGATAATATCACGTTCTGCAGCACGGATGCAGCACGTTGTTGCAATCTTGCCGACACTCATCAGGCACGATTGGCAACTACCGAAGGCTAGCCCGAAGAGTTGCTGATTGATTCATCGTAGGTGGGCCGCGCGCGTACGAATTTTTGCGCGTTTATCATCATATTCGCGAAAAATATCATCGAACCGCTCGCGCATAATTCATGCCGTCCGCTAAAACATTTATAAATAAGCAAATTTCGCCGGGTGTCTAGACGTGAGGCATGTTGTTCCCGGTGCCGTTTTGATTTTAAATATATCTAGAGCAATTATCGTCGATGTTATGTCGTCGTCTATTACTCATAGTTCCATGTATCTTCCCACTGGCGTGACAAGTGGATGGTGGAAGTGCATAATTCAGGCGCGAACGCCACAGCCGAAACACTGCAATTGAAAATAAGTGAACATTAAGTTTTCCTGCGCGCTGGAATTGAGCAATAATTCACGCACCTCGAACTAATAACTACCTAACACTTATAAGCGCACGGTAAGTAGCCGCATAAATCTATCAGCGAAGAGTGAGAAGGCAACCTATCACCGTCGAAATCGGTGCCAAATGTGTAATCTGCAGACAAACGTATACATGGTACAGAAAATAAGAGCAAACCAACCATCGTTCACGTGCAGGCATTACGATTTTTCAAGTCTATTGGCTGATTCGCACATTGCAACCATCCAAACCGTCAATAAGTCAATAAAAGTGAGCATGTGCAAAATGTGGAGGGAAATATTCAAAAAATGCCTCACTGCTCGCACGAAAAATAATGCAACGGACTTCCAAGATATCGATAACGATCAGGAGGAATAAAAAAGAAGGGTACGAGGAACAGGGCCATTAACACCATTAACATGGTGAATTTTAAGCATGTGGAAAATGTACAAATAACTGTAAGCATTACAAACCGAAGAAGAAGAAGAAGAAAAAAACGTCGTCGAGAAAAGATAAAGTTGTAGAATTTTTATTGCCCACCGAATGCCCATAAATATCGATTTTTGATTTGTCCTTTGCTCACGTACACCCTTCCTTCTTATGGGCCTTCTTCGGCAACGGATGTGATCAGATAACAAATTTCCACCATGCAGCCAGCTCAGGTGCCCATCGTGCCCATCGTTTATAAAATTTCAGGCATCGAAATTTATTTCTTTATTTGCTCGTCTCGTATTTGTTTTTCAACAAATATTGATGCGGGGTGGAAGAGATTGAGCACTCAGTGAGTCCATCCCAGAAAGTTTGCGCTCTGCGGTGAATTATACGCGCTATCAACATCCATAGACTTGTAAGATATGGGTGAACTTGCACCAGCGTTTTGCTGGATGGCCGGGAGTAGATAAGCGATCTTCGATTAGGTCCGAACACAGCGTGCGTCCTCAGCAGGGCGGCAGCTGACGATCGAACCGAACTAGAACTTGGCAGTCATCTTCTTGTAAGCTGGCACTGCTCACAGTATCCCATCAACTACAGGATGACTCCTGGTGCACACACCCAACACAATTTCGATGGCAATATGGGTATGTGGAGAAGGATGGTTGGAAACGCACTGTATTAAATGCCGATGGGTGATCATGGAAGTGCTTAGAGTTCTTGCGAGCTTCCGAAGAGCATCAGGAGTTCTTTGGTGCAGCTCGCCTTTGATATTACTTTGATATAGTTTGATATATGTTCATAAAGTGGGGGATGGCCCGCGTCCACCGAAAGGAAAATAAAGGGATTATTGACTAATACATCATTGTCTTCGGACAGTCTTCGTATGGTACCAAGGGCGGAAGCAAAAATACCATAGAGCTAGTGTAGATAGAATTGATCCGATGTTGATTTCGTGTGGATTTGAGATTAAATTAGCATTTTCGTGTGATTTAACTGACGGAATAAAGTTATTTAAATAAAACGTTGTATTTGGAGATCAAAAGCGAATGCCGAATGATGGCTGTAGACGTTGTTAAAATTCGATCGTCGTGAGGCCATTTCAAGAGAAGGCTTGTTGTCGGTACTACCAATTAGTTGCCATGCAAGAGATACGCTGGTGGAAGGCACAAAAATGTTTTGATTCCTATGAAATGCTAAAAAATAAAGACATAATTCATCTCCAGATGCGTACATACATATTGCAGTTGTATTTTTGCTGTTGGATGCAGTTGCATGTGACACAACTCGACGATTGCATGATACGCACAAGCGCATGAATTCGTCAGCGAAGGAAAAGATGGGAAAAGATAGGTATCAGAAATACAGAAGTTCAACCCAAGTTTATGACGAACTTGCGTCCAGCATACATCAAATGAAGTCTGCTCAGAAATCCAACCTTGTGTAATTTCATTCACATGAAAATTACAGTTTGGTCTGGAATTCCATCCTGGGCGGCATCAGCTCCAATAAAATCGACAAATAAGGGCCTTATTGTGGTTGAATAAATAAACTCACTTGTGGGTATGATTACCACCTGTTAACTTGAATGAAAATGTTGTGGGTTTCCTTTGAAATCAAGATGGTTTTGTTTGCAAAATAGATTTAACAACTTGCCAGAATGATTTCTATATCATAAGGCAAATATAATTTTTGGATTTTGGTCTTTGACCGGTCACCGACAAAAGAAATCCAAATTTATGATTTGATGGAAATTAATTTGTATTGATTTCGGGGAGTTATTGCACCGGGAATAAATTACATCTATTTTTAGATAAAAGGCGAAAAATTGCAGAAAAAAATGCAAATGCGCAATCATATGCATTATGAAGTTCATGCTCTCATGTGCGCGCTCATACTCAAAGCTCAAGCTGCATAATCGAGCAGGTAGTGTGTGTGCAAGGTGGATATGGTGGAATAAGGTATAATATGATATTCAGGTAGCATTCTCAGTGTCGACCAGGTTAGCCTATATATCACATATATAATTGCGGCACAGAAGATGCGATCTTCGGTCATAAATTTGTAAAATAAATACGCGCGCGCTTATAAGCTCGAGCCGGGCTTGTTCTTGCTGGTCGGCTGGCTGGGCTTGTGCGCATATAACAGCGACATAACGAAAACCGAGGCCGAAACTCTTGTCTCTGACGATACGTGCAACTATGGTTTCTATTCCGATACGTAATAATTACACAGCGCGTTCGCCAAAATGATAGCGTCGGAGAAACGCTGCAATTCTGCCCATTTGATCCAACCCAACCATGGGTTGGTCAGTTGGTCGAGAACACCCGGTGGAAGTACTTTATTTTCTGCATGTTGGTATTAGTGAAAGATGAAACGACACGATTTGATTTTGTTTATAGTCGTGCTGACGGTGTTATGTTATATTTATACGTATTATTATATTTATACGTTTGCGTTTATTTGAAGTCAAGTTCTTTGTTTTTAGCTCAAAAACTGACCGCGCAGACTTCGTCCATCTCCATGGAAACTATATCGCGTCCATGCGCGCACACCGGCTGACGTGGTGCGCGCTTTTCTCAGTAAACCGCCATCAAGCCCCATCAAGATATCAACAATATCGCCCCATCGTCATCGCAATATACGGGCAGCAGCTCGTTCCCGTTCGGCGCTCGTACTTAAGTCGCGTCCATCGCGGTGTGTGCGATCATGATGCGCGCACGAGTTTTATGGCTTTATTAAAATCAGTGCTCAACATTTCACATTAAACCCGTCTTTCTGGATGCTTCTTGCTTCCATACCTCGAACGCGAACGAACCAATCCCCGAACCCACAACGTCGGCAATTGATGTTGATTGATCTTCAAAGTCGGTTTATTCATTGACACATAAAAATCCCTGCCAGAGGTTTTTCCCTGACAGCGATCGCCATTCATCGCGCGATTGCTTCCGTATCTGGTGTGAAATCTGCAGCGAAATTATGAATTATGGATGCGGCATAATTTCGAAACTTTGGTGCCATTCCACACGCCGCGCCTCGCCGAGAGCAATAAGTCACACAAAGTAAACTGGATGCTAAAGAAGTCGAAGATATAGTATCCATCCATACAGGGAGCAGCCAGGGCGCATCCGTGGTCCAAGTTATAGACGGGAAGTGCGCTCTTCCTTCGTGGGTGTGCGCCTTCGACGTCGGCGTGTGGGTGCGAAAGGGTTGAAGACGCTGGAGAGTTATTGTAATAAGAAAGGGGACTTTCCCTTTTCGTAATCGGGAGAGCTCCACCACCGAAGACGATGGTGGTGGTGGTGATGTGCGGACGGGTTCGGCACGTTTTCCTCCCATTACACCCATTGCGCTTCTCATTCCTCTTATTAACTGATACATAAATCAAATCGAAGGGTTAGCGAGAGATCAACCCCCACAGGGGTCATAACCATCTCAGCACATCTTTAACTCTTCCTCGCGGCGAGGAGGCAATCTTAAGGACATGCACAAACAGCTCTGTGTACACAGAAGGCGTTGCTACAAGGGCTAGGATACAAGCATGCAAAACCATCCTCAAAATATGACCAGCATATATGGGATGGTAGTTTTTGTCGATTGAAAGTAATAAATAACTCCGAGACGGGATTTAGCAACTTATCAGCGGTGACAATGAAATGCGCGAAATGGAAAAATGATGAAGTCCTTGAACTTCATCCTCCTCGGATGCCCGAGCGCTTATGGGATGGAAGATCTATGGGTACATAAGTGATATAATGAAATATAATCCACGTAGGCATAGATCCTGTTTCTTCGCCATGGTCGTTGTTTCTCATTGAATTGCGATGCGATGGGGCCTCAAGCCATTGCTGCCTCCTGCTTCTTATAGGTGATATATGGGGAAGTCAACCGCAGTCAACTTGTTCACTTCGTCTCGACTGTCTCCTTCGACTTGTCCACTTGTCTACCGCGTCCGCGTGTGCACTTATTGCCCATCTATTAAGTGTCCACTTGTCTTGTAGTGTGCAACTTCTAACTTTTGCTCTTTTTCCCCCATTGGTTTCTTCGTTTTCTTCAGCTAATTGCTTTTATTGCCCCAGCATTGAAATCGAACTCCATGCAAACTCCATACTATAATCACATATCAATTGAATGATTGGATAATCTATGGGTTCAATTAATCCCCAGTTTAAACCGTATAAAGATAAAATCGATTGATTCATCAATGAAGAGTAGCAATTTGTAATTAAGAGGGCGATGCCTCGTCGTCATTTTAATTGATCTGAATGATCTCGGGCTTCTGTTTCTGGTACCAGGCTTCTGGGACTGCCTTCTTGGACGAAATTGAATCATTCAATTGATTGCTTCACGTAGCGTCGATACTGGCTGGTGATGGTTATGATTGCACGATTGCGATTATGATTTTGATTGGAAGATTATTGATGTCTTCGGAGTGCGCACGCTTTCTGTGTGTGGCCTCGGACCGTCACGGTGGTCAGGTAATGATGCTATTAGACGACGCGAGATTACAGGCCGCGTGCCACATCACTTCTTCGTGGTGCACTGCTTCTTCACGAAGCTGTACTGCAGCAAGCATCAACACCATCGAAGCTGCATCGAAGCATCCAGCAGCGATCGATGCTCGAGCTTGCGGATACCGTTAACTTATTAGCTACCGAATGTCAATTGGGTTGTCTGCGAATGAGACTTTTCATTATTTGGACGAAGAGGGTTGTTTGGGTGATGGAAGTTGTCGTGGAAGCTGGCGAGTTGCTATTTTACACCCTCTTCTCATCAAGATGATCAGCAATCAAATCAAGACGAACGAGCTCGCCGAAGAACAACAACAATCCTTCAAAGAGCAGCGTGGCAATGATTTCCGTAAGTTGATTTGCTCGCACTCGTTCGGGGCGAAAACAAAGAATGGAATTAAGCAAAATAAAAGAAAGCAAATCGAAATGCGCGCATAAAAACATAATGAAAGAATCGAGATTGAAGGAAGGAAGTGGCACAGTGTGCGGATGCTGCTGGACGCCTCCGATTCGGAAAACGGCTGAAGAGAGGAAGCGGCGAACGCTCGGGAGGAAATTGAATCGCGGAAAATGGAAAACCAGATTAAATTAAACATCAAATTAAACATGGCGCCGGTCGAAGACAGATGTAATTGAAAAGAAAATTAGAAAATACGAATCGATCCCCAGCATCACTCCAACAACCTTCGGTTTTTCCTAGGTCTTCACTATCATCGTTGTCGTCAATGTGTGCGAGGTGTTTCATATTTCATGCCTCGTAGAAAATGCAAATCAGGGAAAGTTTGATGGCGCGCGAACGCAAACTTTACATCCACATGGCACCAGCTATCTATATGGAGGTGTATGGATTGAATAAGAACTGAACCGGAGGTGGTGTATCCGATGCCTCGACGACGCCAATCTCAAATATGCGCTGAAGAGGGAAGCATCGGGGGCGGCAATGGCGGAATGGCGTATGCGAGGAGGCAAAGTTCGGCAAGAGATTGAAGTTTTGAGCGACGTATTAGTCGAAAATCACCCCCATGCATACATCCATCCATCCATGACGTGCACGCTGTTGTTCTTATTATACTGCTGCTATCAGAGACTGCTGCTGTCGCTGATAGAAAGGAGCGAATCGAGCAAAACACTCAACACACCGAGCTTCGTGGAGGCGGCTATGGACGATGCGTAGATATGCGAAGATGAAAACTCCCGGCCC
>JARJDZ010007625.1:0-21412 GCA_030264555.1 Aleochara sp. GC000083
TGCTATAATAAACTCGTGAAATTTGTGTATCACTCGTGCTATCGCACTCGTGATTCAAATCTTTCACTCATTTATAATTTTGCATTTCTCACACTTATAATATAATCTACTATTTTCCGAAAGAAATGAATTTTTTATGAAGTAATTGTTTAAGTGTTTTAATTATTTTCTATCCTACAAAAAGGACTTTTTGCCTGTTGAAAAGTAATAATAGTAAAGTAGAAAACTAAAAATAAAAAGTAATTCAGATTTGTAAATTGTAATTATCCGAACAGCAAATATAATTCAGTTTTATTATATGTATTCAATTTGCAAAAATTATAATTCAGATTTGGTAAATATTATTGAGAAAGCATAACTTTAATATCAGAAATAGCTAAAGTTTTTAAAATGAATTTCAAAAGAGTTTAAATGCAAATCAGATTAGTGCAACTTTTTGTTAAACAAATAATTCAGTTTTTTGATAGGTAAATTATATAACATTATAATAACGTATTATTAGTATAGTATTAATTATCATTATCGCTCAATTTATAAATAGTCCTTAAATCAACTTCAATAAAATCTATTTTATACGTAAAGCTTTCTGAATTTCAAATAAGTAAAGTTTTCTGGATTATATATAATTCATAGATTTCTAATTCATTTAATACTTATTCAATTTGATTTGGAAATCTAAATTACATTTATTTAAAATTCTAAAAGTACTAACATAACATCCTTCCGTATGATAAGAAATATATTAGACAGTCAAAAGATAAAAATTTAAGCAGATTAATTTGTTTTTGACTAAAGATATATTTATATTCTATATCAGTATTCATTTAATATCATTCGTGATCTGTTTTTCAAAGTCTAATCTTCTTGTTAAGAGTATTTACTTTTTGGTATATATCTACAACACAGAATTTTGCATTTAGGTCAATCCGACTCTCTTATCGACTTTTTTTTGGAAATTTTTAGTATCTTATGGTATCATAGTATTATGGTATTATAGTATCTTATATTTTGTTCTAATAATTTGCTACGTTTTATTAATGAATTTTCTACAAAATGAATTCAATAAATTCAGTAATTCCGTAAATTTCTCATGTTTATTAAAAGATAAAATGGAATATGTTATATTTATATTAAAGTTACATTTTAATGTTAAACGATTCTATAGTTTGCTGATATGACAAATTTCAAAGAACAATTTAAATCAAAATGGCAGTTAAATTAACATTAATTTTCTGAAAAAAAAATCATTGGGAGTATAAGCAATGTTTTTGAAATTTGAAATATATTTAAGAACGAAAGAGATATTTAAATATTTGTTTTATATTTCTATTTCAATTAATAATTTCAATCATATATTTTTTTTTCACCAGTTTACAACAAAAAATCTTAATATTTTATTCATTTGCCAAAGAACATATTTCTTTTTTGTATATAATTTCATCTATTTTTTGAATGAAATGAAAAAACCACAAATTATTTAAGATCAGTCTTAATGAAGATTCAATTTTTGCAATTTTTAAATTATCATTATTGCCATGATTGTATTGGTTTCCAACTAATAATTTTTAAAATAAAATTGTTAATTTTATTTATATTTTGATTTTATAAATAAAAAACCATTTACCAAAGATAATATCACACTTTAAAAAAGCCAAAAAGAAGTAAAAATAATTGATTAAATTTAACTTCAATTAACATATTTCTAAAATAACAATTTATCCAATTTCCTCCGCATTCAGTTAATTAAATACTTGTAAATTCTAAATACAAAACAGACAAATAGAAATAAATAACCCGTTGAGGATACAAACTGAAGCTTTGACATAAAATCCAAATATCAGCTTGTCTGACATTCAAAGTGTTATGCGAGAGAACAGCGACAAAGTTGCAACTGAAAATGAACATTACACCGCCAAAGCAGAGACCGGGAACCGGGAACGTGCGGATAATTGAATTCGAATGGCTGCCCCCCGGTCTCATTGCTAATTGTCGCAATTCTTCGGTGCTCGCGCCAAAACCGTGTCTGTACATGATACCGAACGCGCATTCACCAGCACATAATCAGATAATTAACAGCACTTTTCAGCGTAATTACGCATCCGTGGAGGCGGCGCTTCAATTAGGTATAATCTTATCCTTATCTCATCCCATATGATATCACCAACGGGAGCAATTTTCGGTATTGTCTTATTGGATAACGAAGATCAGATTCCATCGAGGTATGCAGCTAATAAGCCAACATTGTTAATTTGAATAATTTAGTAACAACTAATCAAACAGTATATTGTTGATCTTATGGAATGTTTCATTTTGATTGAATTATTTAATATTTTAGATAGAGATCGTGAGGTTCAGAAAGGCACAAGGACTGGGGATAAACATGCGCAAACATTGCTCGTTGACAGTAGCGAATGAAATTAAAGGGCAAAGCAAAAAAAGCCAGCTGCGTCGAAGTTACCCGAATCGTATTTTGGTTTCTGCGCAGCATGACCCACCCCCCACTCGCTGTGCCTTTTTGAACCTCACGGTCTCTACAAACGAATTTTTTTAAGTGTTTGTCAGTTTTTGATATGTATTTTCTTAGTTTATATGTTGATAGTATTTTTTTATATATTTTGTGACTAAAATTTAAAATTCAAATTTTTAAATATTTGATAACTAGAAAAATAAAGTGGTTGATAATATAATTATGGTTGTTAAATATGCATTGTCGAACAAAATTCAAAGCTATAAATTGTAATCCAGAAAACGTCACTTTTAATTAAAAAAACTATAAATGTAATTCTAATTCATTAATTTTAACTCAAAAATTATATTTTGAAATTCAAAAATAATTCTATAATTCAGAAATTCATTGAATGAATTGATTTAAAAAGTATTTACAAACTTAAGAATAATAATTTCCATTGTATTAATAATGTCACGATGCTAATGTTAACTACATTTATCCAAAAAAACTGAATTATTTTTTACCAAAAAATGGAATATCTAATCATTTCTGTTATGATATTTTCTGATTTCTCCATTATATTTACCAAATCTATCTATAAATTTAACAAATTATATTTGTTTTTCCCTAAAATGTAATTATTATACAATTCTAAATTACATTTGTAATTACCGGTGGAAGTGGAAGAAATAGAAACTTTTTTTACTTGTAACTAAATAAACAAATTTTGTCGAAATTATCTGATTTGTTAAATTTTATCTTGAAATTTTTATGATACTGTTAATATATCAAGTAAGAATTTTGGACTCTATGATTTCATGAAACTCCACATCAACTTTTTTTGATAAAATTTACCATTAATTTTTCAACTTTTGAGAATATTCCCGAAATCACCAACAGTTACATCTTTTAATGTACTTTCAGAAATATCCAACAGCACACTATTGTTTTATCATAAAATATTCCACGTACTAACTAAATTTAGATAGTTTATCACTTTTTTCCTCATGCCCTCTGTTATTTTCATATAATGAAATGACATAACATTAAACTAGAGCACGACGTAACAACGCATTATGAGTGCATTGGCATTTCTTCGGAAAATGAGCATAAAAATTAATTGACTCGCTCGGCCAGCTGGATGGACGGGGTAAAAAGCAACCTCATTAAACTCGGAGCGTGGTAGAAAAGAGCAAGAAACAGGTGAGATGGTCGCAAATAATTTAGTTTCATATTTCGCTCGCTGTCTTCCATTCGTTCTAAGAACTAGGTCTAGCGGGGTTTATGTTGCTCCTTCGGGAATATGTATTCCCGAGGTAATTAGGAATGGCCGGAACGGAAGTTCCTGATATTAGAATTCGAGCACTATGTAACTAAACCAACCTGGACCAAAGTATTTCCTATTTGGAATCAGAGAGAAGTTGTATCTCATATGGTATATTAAATGAAGGCTTTGATAGAACATAAACGATATATTCGAGAAAGCACAAATACAAAATTTTCAAAGAATATGTGGAAATTTAATGTATTTAATTGATATATAAACATTTTTATAATTATGAATGTAGGCAACTTAACAAACTTCAGAATGACTTGTATATTGTGTTGCGTATAGTCACATTAATATACAAAATGAATATGGTATTGGTTTATGTAGTATAATTCAAAAATTTTTAATTATTCATTTAATGAAATATCATGTCAGTTGAAACGGGAATAATTTCAAAAATTGTATAAAACTTTCATGAAATAACATTGGAATTGTTAGATGTTTTCAAGAAATGTTGTTAACAGATGAATTTGAATAATTGTATTCAAAGAAGATGTTACACTTCTTCGAATAACATTATTAATAATTAGAGAGCTATTATTTTTATAAATTACGTGTTGACTTTTAGCAACTTTTTTGTAGACAAAATTTTGGTAGATTGTGTTGTATAGTCAATCTTGTCAATTATTCTCAATTATTGCTTTGCATAACTTTTAAATATCTATTTGTGCTTATTGTTAGAGAAAATTTGCAATTCATAAATTTTTATGTAAGTTGAAACTTAATATTATTTTAAAAAATGTCAGTAAGTGAAGTAAGTTTAATGAAGTAACTTTAAAAGAAAATTTTGATTGATCAGAACAATAAAAATCGTATAAAATCTTACATAATTTTCAACACAAGGGATTTTCAAGTTGTTTCTAAAAATGAAAATTTCTAGGAATATAAATGTTTTAAAAGGAAATCCTGATGTTTTCAATAAATACATAAAATAACAATAATTTTGGAGATATTAAATTATTAGATGTTTTCAAGAAACTTTTAGTTGTTAAAAGAATAATAAAAATTGTACAAAACTTTTCAGAATGTTGTCACTATCAGAAATGTGTAATTTTTCTTAAAACTTTAATATTTCTAGGAATGCAAATGTAACAACTAAATTTAAATCTTTTAAATTCCATAATTAAATAATAACAATTTCTGTAAGTTATATAAAGTTATTATCGGTACTACTAACAAATGTGAAACTCTCATTTTAAAATTTTCATATGTTATCAAGAAAATTTTAGTTGCCATCAAAACAATAAAAATTGTACAAAATCTGTCAGAATTTTATCAATATCAATTGTAACAATTTATATTAAATAGTTGTATTATCAGAAAAATTTTTTTGATTACAACTTTGCGACGTTTTTTGCACTTTAAAATTTCAAAAATGATGTAGTTGTTACTAACAAATAACCCCACAAATTCGCAATTTATGATAAAATTACATTTTTCTGCGAATAAAAAGTGATTCAATGCAATACAATTCCTATAAATTTATTATTAACAAATGTAAATGTCAATTACATTGTTAAATGTTATTAAAAACTATAAACAGAAAATTAAACAAATTCTGTTAAAGAATTGTTAATTCAGAAAATGAGCAAGTTTTATTAGAAATTAAACAGAAATTCTGACTATTAATTATATAAATAAAAGAAAACAATTCTCATCCTTTTGCTTTTTAATATTATTAATAATTTTATTGTGCTATCTAAGAATAACAATTATACAGCAACTGTCAGAATATTATTAAAGTCAAGAATTTTTTAGAGTTTTAGAGGATTAAAATTTAACAAATTAAATGACAAGAATTTTAGCAATGTTTTCAAAATTTATTGTGTTCCTAACAAATGTAAAGTCTCACTTTGAAATTTTGTGAAATGTTATCCCGAAATTGTTAGTTGTTAATAAAACAATAAAAATTATTCAAAACTTGACAGGTTTTTGTTAATAACAAAATTTGGTTAAAAATTTACTTTATTCGAAGAATAAATGCAGATGTTTTCATTAAATAAATTAATGATAGCCATTTTCATCAGTTTGCAAAATTTTTGCATTTTACAATGTTCCTTTAATAAAATTCTAATTGCACCAAACATAATAATTAATATAAATACTGTCAGAATTTTATCAATACCTAGAATTTCTTGCAGGATAAAATGTTACAAACTAAATTCAGACGTTCTTATTTCATAAATTAAATGTCAAGTATGTTTGCAATGTTTGCAATTTATGTAAAACAAATGTAAGCTCACAATTTGAAATTATTAAATATTACTTCGAAATGATTAGTTGTCAGCAGAACAATATAAATTATTCAAACTATGTCAGGTTTTTTGTTACAATTTAATTTTTTCTAGGAATAAAATTCTTTCAGAGAAAATCGGACGTTTTCATTAAACAAATTAAAACGCCAACAATTTTCCCAGTTCCTATAAATTTCCCATGTTACTAACGAACCTAAAACTCCATAAATTAAAATCCAGCCTTCAAATTAAACTAATTGCCTAATTCCTTCCCGCATCGCACTAACGAACGAAAAGTTGCCCAACATTAATGAACACTTCCTCCGCAATTAGCGAACAATGCCGAAACTTGCAACATTTATTGGCAACACTTACCTTTATTGGTGGCACAATCGAAAGTCGACAAAAGTTCAACAGGTTGCTGATCGCTGGCGGCAAACGCAAGCTTTTTTGCTCGAAAAGCTCGCAAGAAAGGCGCCCGGCGGTTCGTGCAGAAGACGTGCAGACTTGTTGAATACAACTCGCAGAGTTTTCTAGTTGGCGCGCGTTCGCAAACTCGATCCGCTGCGAATGCACATCGGACGTGCGATGGACTTCTTCGCCAGTTGGCTTCGCGGCGAGCGGGAAAGGAGATTCGCGCGTGGTTCGAGATTTCGCCAGCAAACTGGATGGGTTCTTTCTTGTCGGTCACTCGCCAACTTCTTCCGTGCGATCGGTTGGCGATGGCAAACGTGCGGTGGCCGATGCGGGTGTGCGCTGGTTGTGACCGTCGCGACGCCGAAAGAGCGTCTTTATAAGGGGCCGTGACATGCGCCCTGCACGGGTCATAAGAGCGCCAACGGGCGCCATCATTCGCCGCCTTTTTGCACACCATTCAGCTCATTGCGTTCCAGGTATAGTGATTTTATTTGACTCTATACTTTTTCCAATAGTAATCAGGAAGTGCGATATGCAGTAATTTGGCAAATTGTAATAGTAGATGGGATTCAGATTTTATTATGTAATTTAATTTGCAAAAATTGTAATGCAGATTTGGCAAATACAATTGCAAAACTTTAAGTTTAATATCTGAAACGATCAATCAATCAATCAAATGCATGAAGAGAATACATCAAACTCTTCAAATGAAATTCAGAAAAGTTCAAAAATGGTAAATCAGATTAGTGCCAATTTTTGTTAAATAATAATTCGAATTTTGATAGGTAAATTTATCCAGATATTGTCAGAAAATTGACACTATTAATGCAGCAATAATTATTGACAGTAATAGCACAAGTGCTTCTCATTTTATCGGATAAATGTTTGTTTTTTCATGAGGTTTTGTTGCCTATGAACAAATTCCTTATAAGCAACAAAATCGAATAAGAAAAACAAACATCCAGATCAAATGAAAAACGAATGCTATTTAGAATGATAATTGGTCGAATAAATACTATATTGGAACATTTATCTCTAAATGAAACTAATAATCTTTTGTTGATTGTCAATTTTTGATTGTTAAAATAATTACACATATATCAATGAATCCGAATAATATTTCTAAATTCTGAATGAAAAGTTTTCTGGATTAGAATTCTCAGATTTATTATTCATTTGATATTTTTATATTTCAAGTAAAAACCTGAAATACATTTCTTCTTTTATGAAATTTAATTGAATCTTATTTCTAATGATAATTTTCCCATTTTGCTAAAGTCAAATAAATAGACTATACTTTTGGGGGACAATGTGACTGAAGATGGTCCTCTTTTCGGGAATGGTCACGTCAACACCAGCGCGTATGTGGATGATGTATCCAAACGAACATGCAAAGTGGCTGTCTTCGTGTCCTCCATCCTCCAGGAGAACACCAAAGATTGGGACGCTAATGGTAGTAATGGGATATTGGGCAATGGGCGCTTTTACCATAGATTGTGGATGGGTCTGATGCGCACTCAGAGTTCCTTCCATTCATGATTAGCAAACCGTGAAGCGTGCACTCGGCTGAACGCTGATGAAAGTTAGATGAAAATTTGCAGAATACTGTAAATGAGCCAAACTTCTATTATTAATTTTCATGTAAATTAGTTTCAAATTTTTATTTTTAATCGTATTTTTGTTAATAAATTTACCATATGTGATTTATTTATGGGACAAAAAAATATTTTGATTGTTTTGAACTCTTCTTGGCAATGAAAAGTTTCATAGGTCAAAATGTATACTTTATATACGTTATTATAAGAAAAAAAACTGCAAATTCAATTCATTTCATTCGACTAAAGCTGGATAATAATTGGGATGAAAATTTAAAATTTGATGTTTTTTGATAATTTGAACTGTAACTTTAATTTAAATTTTAATCTAACAATTTAATTCAATATGATAATATCAGGAATTGAAAATCGTTTTTCGTGGTACATTTTTTGTTATATAATATACCGGAAATAAATTTCCTATCTCAGGAAGAACTTCCTGAACAAGTTAAAGATTGTAAGGGTATTTTACAGATTGCATAAAAGAGATTTTCTCTCATTCCTAGAAAATATATTTCTATCAACAAAAAAAATCACTTAAATCTGTTTAAAAATCTATCAATTTTTTCATGTTATCAAAATATTTGATAGCTCAAATTTTGAGATATTTGTCCAAAAAATAAATTTCCTTTAACAGTATTTTATGACTAACCATTTTTTGATTGCTGACTTTTGAAAACTTGTACTGATTTTCAAAATCATAAGATGTTATCTTTCAATAACTTTTAATTGAGGAATCATTTGATATTTTTCAATTATAGTTGAAATTTTAATCTGATTTTTTTAACAAAAAAAAAAACATATTACTAAAATTTTTCTTAATAAACTAAAACTTCAATATTTTTTGGTAAATAATTTTAGTAATTATTTTTTTTCTAAATTATATGTAGGTATAGTTCTTTCTTAAAAAAAACTCTAAATAAATTTACTAAACTTCAAAAAATTATGCATTTGAAACAATTTTTTTTACTTCCGGCCTTAAATCTAAATAAAATCAAATATTATTTGACTCTTCTAAAAATAACGACATTAACAATTATGATTTAACTTCTTTGAGAAATAAATAGTGTCAATAAAAAATATCTGATTTTATATGGAAATAAAATAATGTCAAAAAAGGAATAAGAATCTTATGAAAACTTCCTTCCTAACGTTTTGGTAATACCAAAAACCAAATCAAAAGATTGCAGCAATAAAATTCGAATTAGGCGAGAACAAACGGCGATTTGTTTCGTCCTTGGCATTAAACATAAAGAGCATAATCCAATTCAATCGCAAGGATAATAAATAACATCGTAAACTAAATAGATATGAGAAAATCATGGAAATCGTCGATATGATCGGTTCACGCCGAATTATTTGATAAAAAAGCGCCATAAACAAATAAATATGAAAACCATACTGATGAAACCTATGATTAAAGAGATCATTCATCCAATGTTTATTGGGTCGTGACTAAATAATATTCAAATTGTCAATGATAGCAAATAAATTCCAGTTTGTTATTCATGAATTTTAAAATATTGGATTTGCATAAAATTGTAAGGATAATTTGACAATTTCAGTTTTATGTGGTTAGAACCAAAATTGGTCTGAATCCAAAATTATTGACATACCTCCATAAAGATAAAAATTAATGAATTTCTCTTGTGATTGAAATGATTGACATTTTCAAGATAAATTGTTGGTTACTATCGTTACAAATATTCCAATGATACTGATGATATTTCATGGATATCCAGGTATTTTAGATTTATTGTTAAAATTGTTAAATTTAAATTATTAAAATTTATTTATTGTTTTTTAATTGAAGTGAAAAATTTCGAAATATTCTTAATATATTTAACATTAATTACAAGTTAGGGAATAAAACATTACTTTACTCCCTTGGTCTATAAATGTAGAGTATTTTCAAAAATGTAATTAAATTAAAAATGTACAACCCAATGAAAATAAAGCTATTAAATTAATTACAACTTCTAAAAATAACATTTTAAAGAATAATTAAAGTCATTTGTATCAATCAACAAAATTACTGAAAGAAGAACTTAATTGGTTAATATTAGGAGTATAGCAAGTAAAATGTAAAACGGATCTTCTTCACTTTACATTGTGTTATCCCCGGTTTCAAATTACAGGATAGTTCCCAGGGGAAAAGCTGCAAAGAAGTTCGCATTAAATCCGATTAAGAGTTTTTTTATTGCTACCGTTTTTACTCAGGAAGAAATGTCTATATTGAGTTCTTGAGTTTTTTATTCGCATTCAAACTTCGTGCAAACGAGCGCTAATTATAATAATATTTAGTGAACATACAACATGGAAGCACTTTTCAGATAATTACGAGCTAGATATTCCATTTCATCAAATAAAATGCCCATTTTTCTTTCATTTCTGGAATTTACATCACCAATTTTCACAGGAATTTTTATATTTTTTAAAAATTACAATTTTCACAGATTATTATCGGACTGTTTAAGATTTTAGCTTTTTGTTTATATCTGGATCTTTTTCAGATGTGCAATTCAGAATGCATTAATTAAATTTCAGAAAAAAATGTAATTAAATTTTTAAATTAAATTAAGAAAGTAATTTTGAAGTACTTATCGAAAATCATTTGTAGAATTTACCAATTTACCATTTGACAAAACTTCCTGTTATCTGAAAACACTTCTCATTTTTTAAATATCAGTAGTTTTTCATGTAAAATTAAACGTATTTCAAATCCATTTAACAATTTAATTGTAGACAACTCAAAATACATTTCACTAAATTTAGGACACAATTCTCCTAATTGAAAATCAACTTGATGACGTATGTTGTAATTCAATTTGAGATTATAAACGTCAAAACATGTACAGATCTTTTTTCGGATATAGTTCAGAATGCATTAATTGAATTTCAGAAAAAAATGCATTTTACATCATTAAATTAAATTGAGAAAATAATTTTGAAGTACCCAAAAAAGTCATTTGTAGAATTTACCAATTTAGCATTTGATAAAATTTTATGTTTTCTGAAAACATATCTTATTTTTTTTTATTATCAGTATTTTTTCAAGTAAAATTAAACGTATTTCAAATCCATTTAACAATATAATTGTAGGCAACTCAAAACACATTTGACTAAATTTAGGTCATAATTCCCCTAATTGACAATCAACTTGATGACGTATGCAATAATTCAGTTTGACATTAGGAACGTCAAAACGTGTATAGATCTTTTTCAGATGTAATTCAGAATGCATTAAATAAATTTCAGAAACAAATGTATTTTACATCTTTAAATTAAATAGAGAAAATAATTTTTAAATACTCATAGAAAATCATTTGTAAAATTTACCAATTGACAAAACTTCCTCTTTTCTGAAAACATAACTGATTTTTTAAATATCAGCAGTTTCTCATATAGAATTAAACGCATTTCAAAACAGTATAACAATGTAATTGTAGGCAACTCAAAACACTCTTGACTAAATTTAGGGCACAATTCCCCTAATTGACAATCAACTTGATGACGTATGCACTAATTCAGTTTGACATTACTTTAACGTGTACATTGGGTAGCCTATAGTCACATGATTAAAAACTGCACAAACGACAGATCAAAGAACCCGAATGCAAGTACGATCGTAGTATAAGAGGTCGTGCGCCAATTGGCACCACATTTTGCAAACAGGATGCCGCGTCGATATTCGATTAACGGCTGAAAACTCATTCACGATCTCGGATGCGTTCGTTGATCGCTGGCTGCGCGTTCGCATATCCAATAATGCCGACCCGGTTGATTGTAAATAGCAATCGTGTAAACATAATCGAGGCAATCTATTATGGCCGAGCAGCCGCCCACGAAACTCAAATAACTTTACAACAAATCCAAGCAGCGCGGACGATTACCGAGATTTCATTCCGTCCATTATTCGCACATTCGTTTATGCATAACCGTTTGAATGCGCATTAAGTTGCCGTCCTTCCTCCGCGATCAGCGCGCATCGAAGCTCCTCGTTTACATTTTCATTTCAGTTTGACTTGCATCTTAACTTCCAACTTTGTTTCCTGTTGACAGGGGCAATATTGTTTGATGTTTCTATGTAGGGAATCAGATCGAGTCGCCCCTGGCTTAGAATCCGTTCTGCGCATGGCATTTACGGTGTTGAAATATGTATCCATAGCAACGGATCAACAACCAGAGGCGTACCATCATTTTTTAATCAATAAATTAAATACATGACAAATGAAAGATAGTCAAACCAATTCAAACGACATTTTGATGACATTTTGACATTTGACATCAGAAATTATGATAACATTTTTAGACTTTGTGGTTTCTCATAATTAATTGAAATAATCGAACGCAAACAAGCAACGAAAAGGAAATTGAAGCGTTGATGGACATTAATTCCAGAATTTTCACACCAAGCATATTAAATTATGCTTGAAATTGTTTTTCATCTCGTGTCCATTATTACTCACTCATTTCACCACACACGTCCGTAACGCCATATTAATGCCATCGATCTGGAAAATGCTTTATGTGACAGCTACGCAGAAAAAAGAAACAAAGCGTCATAATGCGCAAAAGAAACCGTAGATGTCTGTTTCCACGTCAATGTTTTACATTGCAAAGAACCAAACAAAGAAAAACCAACCAGACACATACAAAACACATACATATAATTATTTACGGTTCTGTGTTGGCACTCAAAGAGCGAACACGTTAAATAATATTCCTGTCAACACAAATGACATTCATACTTTAATTCAACAATTCATGTTCTTTCTTTCATTAAAATATTTCAAATATGTTTTGGTCATCTTTTAGAAATTTTAATTTGATCAGAACTTTATTTAATTTAAAACAAGTAATTAACATTATTCGTATATGCAACCCAATATGCTTGTTTTAAGCTTCTAATATTCTAGTGTATTCTAAGTTGCCTATAATGTATTTAAATAACTGGCTTATAGTTTTCATATTTATATACTAAATTATATGTTATTTGTTATTGTGCACTTCTCTAATTATGAAACAATTAATTTAATAATTAATAGAAATTTTTGGATTCTCGTTTTTAAAATGGGATTTTGCATAGTCACTGATTTTAATCAAAATGCTAATTAAGAAAGATTTTAGATAAAAAGTTGAAAAACCCAACATGAATTTGTAAAACTTTCTTTTAGAAAATTATCTTAAAAGTATAAGTTTCATAAATCTTCATTTTTTTCCAAAAATGTGAACGTATACATCACATGGATGATTAAGGACTCATTTTTTCATTTCAGACTGATGCAATTTTGCCAAAATTAAAGAGACATAACAGTGTCAATAATTTATGACGACAAGAAAATGCAAAAAAGGAACAAAACAGAATTTATTTGGTCTGTAATTGTTTCATAACTTTGAACATTTTCAGACATTGATAAATATCACAATGAAAGCCTGTCAAATTTTTCATCCTGTATGTATATATTTTATTTGCCAGACTTTTTCTTAACAATTCAAACTATAAAACACACTTTTTGTCATATTTATCTACCTAAAGTTGCAATTTCGAGAGTAAAATCTGGGAAAATTATTAGTACAATTTGTATCAAATAAGAAATTTTATCAATAACATGCTGGGGAATATAAATGTAAGCTTAAGAACCTCTTTTTATCCCGTAGCAATATGTTATCCTTCTCGCAGGTTTCAATTTTCGCAAGCCATCATTTAGGATGTAAAATTCTTAAATATTATATGCGATCTAACAATTGAAATCGGATCTGAAAAGGTTATACTGGGTAAATAAATATTTAACAATATGACTATAGGCAACACAATGAACACTGTTTGACGTTTCTAATGTCAATCGTAATGACTGCACTCTTAATCTAAGGATTTCCTTTGTATTTAAAAAATGTTTATAAGATCAGAAGAACAGTTACACAATTTAATACAATTATTGTTAAAAATAATAGTAAAAATACGATAAGTTGATTTTGTGTATGATGGGTTGCCTATAGTAAGTTTATATTTTGTCTATATACATTGTTCACCCTGTATACAAATATGCGAATTTATTATTGTCATTCGATCCACCAAAAGCGTCCTCATTTTTACCATCTCATGGAGCGTTTCATCTCTTCCTGCATCATCCCTCCTTCCATCTCTCTCTCTCATTTGTTATTTATGTCCTGCCAGGAAGCGTACGTAACAGAGAGGTCGGGAACTTGACCCACATCAATTGTCAAATCGCATTTTGGCGCGGGTCAACAAACGCGACAACCCACATAACACTTCTCCCAAAAATACACACACACGGAAGGATTCCATGAGGTTTTTCAATGATTGAATGGTTGCGAACCATCCATGAAAACAAAGGAAAAATCAATGGATGATAATGATGAATACATTTATGATTCTGGGTGATAAAAACATTGCTAAATCCATCCGACCAACTATTGATCGTTCGAATCGGTTTGGTGACCCAATATATTTGCGGTTTCAGAAGGATTGAATTGTTGAAATGTCAAAGAGTACAAAAGCGTCACTTTCAAGTCGTTGTGGTTGTTTAGAGAACTTGGAAAGCTATCAAATCCATAGAAATTCTACTTTTGGGATTTATATTGTTGGGTGTTTGTTTTCATAGTTAAATGGTGTGAATTGTTTAATAATATTTGGTTTATTTTGTGTCAAAATAGAAGTGGGGTTAAATTAAAGTGATCTTTCATGTTTTACTTTGGAAATTTTCATTATAAGGAGGCGGATATTGTTTAATAATATGATGGTAGGCAACCAAATATACAGAGCAACAACTGTATACAGTGAGAGCCTATAATCACTTCCATGTATGTATTTCGCTTTTTTTTTCATTAAAGTTCAAGTTAAAAATGTATCATAACCTTTTCACTTCTCTAAATCGCGAAAATGTGCATACGTCATAAAATGTTCAATTGTATCGATCCTATTTTTGAATCATAACGAGTAGAAACTAGTTTACTCCATCATAACCTACAAACGTCAAACAAATGACAAAGTTCATTTCAATATCGTTTGACCTTTATGTACCCTTGAAAAGCTCAATTCCAATTAGGACCACCACAATTCACTGATTGTTAATTCATGAATGAAGTGCCCAACCACCAACGATGACATAATTAAACGAAAAATTAATATTCCACCGATTTTCCTAACCGCCATATTAGCATTAACCCGGTAACACTCTTACGCCGGATGTGAATGCATTTTTCCGGCCTGCGCTTGGAGCCATTAAGCAAACGCCTCGTTAAATAATCATCAATTAGGAGCTCGACGCTCATCAAGTCCTCAAGTCATCCATGGAATGGCGTCACATAAGAACTTCGTATGGCTGTTAATTTAAATCGCATAAAGCGTCGCAATCAATCGACGGCGATGCATGCATGTAACCTCGAAATCTAATTCGATAACCGTATTGACAACGCGGGAAAAACGCATTGACCATGAATAAAATGAGTGGCAACAAATCCAATGATGCGAGGAGGATTGCGTGGGTGGATGAATTTGTGCGTCACATTGATGATGCTTGTCAGCGATTTAAAGCGTTGGTGAATGTCTCAATTTCGTACAGGTTAGAAACGCCTTCTAATTTGTTGATTCCTGTGTATACCTGCTGCGTCATAACGTACTGGTAAGTAATTTAATCAACGATACTCAAATAATTAACAAGCAGTGTGAATTATTCCTGTCAGTTTACAATTTACCGTGGGATCTCTTTAATGCGGGTGATTTAAAACCAGGTAATTCACTCAATATTGAGGTAGGGTAGGAAGGGTATATTTGAATCCATTTTCAATCAAATCTTCAGGATTTTATTTGTTATATAACATTTTGAAGTTAAAAATATAAAAAGTATTTTGAAACTTGAAAATTGTGACAGGAGAATATGCATTAGCAAGTGCTTCCCTCTATGAGTCAATTTTTGTAACAAATTACAAAAAGATGATTTCTACTCATTGGAAATGTGAAATTGAAAAACGTAAATCATTTTTTGGTGATAAATTGTGGAATTTTTTATATAAGTGAGTTCAAACTGTAGATTTGAAAAGTGATTCGTTTAGAAAATGAATACCTTGCGAATTACCAATGCGTAATTTTCCTCGAGTACGAATTCGAGATATTCGCAACGAAGATGCGGCTGCTGAATCTTAAGCTGGTACGACACACGAAATGAATGACAATTGGGAAAATTGGCGAACTTGAGGAAAAGGTGCATTACGCGCTACATTCGCACAGATGTACCCCAGCTAGGTAGAATCAAATTATCGACGACTGTGACGCAAATCCTCGCTTCTGCTAATTACAAGCGTCATTACTCATTAGTCAACTTGAGTTTGCACCAATTGCAGTGATATCCAATCTTCATTTGTCTTGTTCGTTCAGGTGCATTCAAAGTTATGGATTCAAATATCAATTTTATCCTTAAATTCGTTACATAAAATAAAATAATTCTCTGAATTCATGAATTTCCGCGAATTCCTAAAGGTCACCAAAAATGAAATTACTCATTAGTAGAATTCGCGAAAAATCAAAAGGAATTTTGTACGTGCTACGTTGACATTTATAAATTTTAATTGTCTGGAGAAAACTAAATTGTTAGTTTCAAAGTGTGTCCCCATGAGATATCTGCAAACATTCTGTGCTTTCAGTCTTGGAATGCCAATTAGCTAAATGCTATTATCACGAAGAGCATTACATGAATTACTTATAATTGTTTAAGTCATAACCTAATTAAAAGTTTACTTTGCAATAATATTAAACAATTTTGTTTTGTCTTTATTCAATGCTGGAAATTAGTGACAACATAAAACTTTCAGCTTATTTCCTCCTACTTCAGTTACTTCACATCTAAAGCACAGGAATGCTCAAACTATAATGACAGGTAATTAGACATAATTTTACGAAAGTTTAATGCTAATTGGAGTTTTCACATTTGAAAAGTGTAGCGCCATCTGCCGGCTGTTTTTGGAAATCGTTAGCAACATATGACAGATGTCACAAAAACTTTAATTGTAATTGTATTTTAACACTTTGCAAAGTTAATGTTATAAGTATGTTCATGCAAAATTGGTTGCTGGATTTAAAATGTAATAGAAAGTGTAAGTTACTATCTCCAAAACTACTTGGAATATAAATTTATAAATAAGTTTCACTAATTGTAAGTCGTTCATTCGCACATAGAAAAGAAATTCCAAATGTTTATGAATGTTTAATCAAAAGCAAATTTTATCATTAAACGCTACTATCAATTATCATGGAACTTCAACAGAGCGCTACATATTTAGATACTATTTATTACTTGTTTATGCGTAATTATAACCTACAAAATTATCTTCTAGCAGCACAATAACAGCAGCTTCGATATAACTTCGATATAATTCTATAAATATAGTCATAAAACCAGAAATCAAAACATTATTTGGTATCCAAATACATATCATGTCAACAGAATGACTTGTAATGAACTAAAGACATTTTTCTAAAGTTTAATAGTTCTCGTCACAACGAATATTATAGATATAACAAAAAAGCATGCGGTGTATTCATGCTGAACTTTATTATAATCATTATTGTAGAATCACGCCATTATGTTTATTTATTGGGCTGTATTTAATAAGATAACGCAAGGTCGTTTCAAAGTAAACCAGATTCGTATTTTTAACCAATAACAATGAATTTAACACTTGGATAAACATATTTAAAAACAGTGAGGATTTCAAGTTCAGCACAATACATGTAAGTAACTTTTACATGTTACTTTTAGAACCAATTTGTCACAATTTGTTCAATTTATAGATATTTGTCATTCTTGTCTTGTTATATCTTATACAGTTTCACGAATGGTGCGAAAAACATATAACACATTCCTTTGAATTACTTACAAACAAAATATTTGTAGCATTACTTAAACGACATATTAAAAATTACATCAGCAATTTAAGACTATACATAGATAAAAGCCTCTGGGATGTGATTATTGCCTCCAACAACAGACGAGTCAATTAGTTTAAAGTTAACTATGATGGTTACACTGATGCCAGACGGTTGATAGGCGAGGAAACTTCATGTCAATTCATACAATCTACAAATGAAACAATACAGCACGCATGTCGCCTTAATGATAAGAGACATATTGGTAAATTAACGTTAATAAAGCAATGCGTTAGCCGAGCATCCACAGACAGCTCAACATTTCAATGCTGTGCCAGTCAACAAATAACCAGCAAGCAACTCAAACGTACAACAGTTTGCAAGCGCAATGTCCGTCGAACGAATTGAAGCAGCTAGCAGCGGCGAACTTCTTGAAGGGCCCCATTGGGATCCGGCCACTCAGAGTCTGTATTATGTGGACATCTACAGCAAGAATCTCTTCAAGTACACGCCGGAAACGGAAAAGTGCGTTGCGACTTATTTAGGTATGTGCAAAAACTTTATTTTCTAAAACAAAGAAATTGTGTTTATAAATTCAATCCAGAGGGCGTTGTAAATCATCAACTTTTCCAATAGAAATTCAGAAAGGATAAAATGCAATTCAGTAAATTGTAATTAAACAATTTGATTTAAAATCTGAATCACATTTCTTCTTTTCTAAAATTTAGTAGATACTTCCTGAAATACGTATGAATTTTTCCACGCAAGTGGCGCCATCATTTATCAGCACAACGAATCAAAATTCTAAACAAAATTCTATGCCCAAAATATTTCAGATGCCGGCTGGCCATCAGTGATAATTCCAATCGAAGGACAAGCCAACAAATTCCTCATAACCGTGGACACCAAGCTGGGCGTCATCGAATGGGACGGCAGCCAGTGCAAAGTCAGCCCGCAGATCATTGCGGAAGTTGAAGGCAATCCGCCGGGACATCGCATCAACGATTCGAAATGCGATGCGCTCGGCCGCCTTTGGTTCGGTGCGTATACGAATGCAGCCGCAATGCGTAATAATGGATAACTTGCATGCCTGCTGCGATTGCGAGCCGAATTAGCGCGCAGATTATACGTGTTCATTGCGGCGTTGAACACTTAGCCCGCGTTCTAATGGATGTTCGTCGTTGATTGATAGGCAGCATGGGACCTGAACCGGATCGGCTGCATATAGCTCCCGAACTGGGAACGCTCTACAATCTGGAAGCGGACGGCAGCACCAAAGCGCACTTTGATGGCATCGGCATTCCGAACGGACTCGCCTGGAACGAAGACAACACGTTGTTCTACTACATCGACTCCTTCAAGTACTCCATCGATCAGTTCGACTATGATCACGAGACGGCAACAATTTGTATGTATTACTTCAATTTTACGTTGGGTATTGTTGGGTCCTTTCCAATATTCAATATGCATATGGTTATCTTTGAAACGAGCATCCTTGGGATAAATTCCTTGAGCTGACATCTTCAAGATAACTACAAAGAGATTTGGTTTTGCTTTTGTTGCTTTGTGAGGAAAAAACCATAGATGAAAACTTATTCACAGATGTGGACATAACACAACATAACCTAATTTTTTTATGAGCGGTCAATCATAAAAAGCATAGGATTCATCAGGATTTCACAACAATCATACTAAATGGTCTTTTTAGAATCATGACAGGATTTTATATGTAGATACGTTGTTAAAAATTAACTAAAATATTTTGCAAAAGAAAAGATTAGCAACCACACTATAGGCTATACAATGTGCACATACTATGTTGGGTTGCCTATAATAACTTATCGAGATACCTCCAATTAGAACATTTTCTCATTAACAAAGTAAAAATGGCAACAACCATGAAAGACTCTGAATGATAGCTTTTAAAAGATTGCTTGCAATTAGATGATTAAATTCTTAACATCACCCCCTAACATTTTTTCACAATTAGCAAATGTAATTAAGCTGAAAATAATTACCAGCGTTCTGTTAACTTCCAGCAAACCGTACGCCAATCTTCTCTTTCAAGAAGCATGACATCGAGGGACTTCCGGATGGGATGACGATCGACACGGACGGAAATCTTTGGGTGGCGGTGTTCGGCGGGTCGTGCGTTATTAAAATTGACCCCCGGCAGCCGGAAACGCTGCTTCAAAAGATTCAAATACCGGCGAAACAAGTCACCTCGGTCGCCTGGGGCGGTGCCAATCTGGACGAACTTTACGTTACGAGTGCAAACATCATCATCGATGGCGTCGTTAATCCGGGAATACATCACGGCGGGCTATTCCGCGTTACCGAGCTGAATGCGCGCGGCTTTTCGGCCGCCAATGCGCGGATTTAGCTTGATCGCTGGATTAAAAGGCGACGGCTGCTTTTACAGCACTGCAGGAAAACGCCGGACGTATTTTCTTCACTGCATTATTTGCTTACACAAAATATTTGATGCTCTTATGTGTTCTTTATATTAACTTCATTATACACGCTCCCACGCATTTCATGGATTAGCATTTTTTATCCGATTTATTGTAATTTTTTATTCGTTTCCATTCTGAATCGAATCGTGTGAATTCACGTTCAATTCATATACTTATAAGCAAAAACAAATGAATGAAAATATAAGTAGATTGATCTGCAGTTTTGTCCAAACCAAGATATAAAATTGGTATTTGCAGATGATTGAGATATGGGATAATAGATATGATTTTATCAATTGTTCTTGGAGAGCTTCGCAATGTATATCTTTCAAAAAATTGTATTCTGTAGATTATGAATGAAATGAATGTATGCAATTCTAATAAATCTTCCATGTTTTTGTGGCGTCGGCTTGACAAATATGGAGTAGTTGAAGCTCTCAGAGGCAGTTGGTAAGCATCTCCAAGCATATGGGCTTCTGCAGCAGTTTCTTAAGGTATTGTTAAACAATTTATTTCTATAATTAATTATATGTTATGATGTACATCATAATTTTTCTTATTTTAGAATCTTCCATGTTTTTGTGTACTCTGCTTCACAAATATGGAATTCCTCAAGCTGTCAGGGACATTTGAGAAGTATCTCTGAGCAGCATGGGCTTCTGCAGCAGTTTCATAAGGTATTGTTAAACAAATTATTTTTATAAATACAATATGTTGTGTTGTATGTCATAATTTTTCTTATTTTAGAATCTTCCATGTATTTGTGGACTCTGCTTCACAAATATGGAATTCTTCAAGTTGCCAGGGACATTTGAGAAGCATCTCTAAGCAGTATGGACTTCTGCAGCAATCTCTTAAGATATTATTTAACAATTTATTTCTATAATCACAATATGTTGTTATGTCGTCAAAATTTTTCTTATTTTATTCGTGGAGGGAGTAGGTCTGGAGGTAGCGCTACCTATTCTTGCCATGTAAATTTTTCGTTTGGCCTTCAAGGCAGGTTTAGAGGTCTTTTTCTGTCATTTACTGTCATTTTGAGATT
>JARJDZ010007626.1:0-13561 GCA_030264555.1 Aleochara sp. GC000083
AATTCAAACCGGAAACATACCCTCGAAAATTCATGATGGCGGCTCCCATTTGATTTACATTGGTGTAGTTAAGTTTAAATCGCACTTCCTTAGCAACGATTGGTCGATTCAGTTTAGTCTTTACATTTTATTTAATATCTCGAGAACGGCTCGACCGATTTTCCTCAGATTTTGCACATAGACTAACAAATAGACGTAGATTCAGATTTTGGGGGCGGCAAATCCATAAAACGGTTGGGGGCGGCTAATTTTCGCAAGCAAAGTGGAAAAATACCTGAAACTGATAGATCCGTTCGATTAATTTTCTTCAAACTTTGAATATACGTTGGTATCTTAACGAAGATACTGCAGCGGGGGCGGCAGACTGTAAACTCCCCGGGGGCGGCAGATAAACGCTGTTGAATATCGCAATATACTTTTGTTAATATCTCCAAAACGGCCGGTCCGATTGTGTTCAAATTTTCAGCATTTGTTTATTATATAACTATGAATAAATATCCAGATTTTCAAGTTATCTGTCGGTTTGTTTATGAATTATTAATTGTTATTGTTAAAATAGGGTATAAAACAAATTTTGTGTCGGATTTTCTACAAAACGGCTGAAGCAATCTTTACCAAATTTGGTACATGGCTTGTCCTATGTTAAAGGACTATTTTCCTGGAGGCGGCAGCCTTTGGAACTGCATGGGGGCGGCATGTTACCTTAAATTGCAAATGGGAAATTAATGTTGTTTCAACCATATTTGGAATATGCATAAGGCATTGTAGGAAGGGGGCGGTTTTCATAGGGGTGGTCCATATTCGATCTGGGGGCGGTCATTTAATGTAAAATTACCAAAAATTGTAAAATTCCCGCAGATGCATTATCCTGTGCATCCGGAAACTCCAAAGAATCGTTGATATGCCGTTTCTGAACTAGGGATTTTCTGTTGTGTTGACATTGTGTCGAAAAGGTACAGAACCCTGACCGACAAAACAGGAATGGGGAAATGTAAACAATGCGGACGGAAAAGGACTGGGGGCAAGCCATCAGGCGTTGAAACCGGAAACGAGCGCGGGCGGCCATAGGGTACAAAAGCAGAAGGCGAACGCGTTCTCTAATTATGTGTATACGGGGTGGTGCTGGCTGCTAATGGCTTAATTAATTAAAGGAGTCACCGATGTATCCATGCGTAACTGTCCCATCCTGCCCCCAACCGCCCCTCACATGTTCGTCATTCCCGTCCGCAGTAATTTCGCCAACTGCCATGCAATTATTTGCCAGGGTTGATGATGGGGTGGAAATTATTTTCGAATCAGTTGTCCTGCGAGTGGGTGAAAGTGGAGACTGTAATTTGAGCACTTTTGGGATTTTCCAAACGTCAGTTTCCGGGTGGGAGCGCATGCGTGTTGGATTTGAGCGCGCAAACAATGACGTTATTTAATTTCCGTTTTGTTTCTTGCAGGACACATTTGCGGCGGTCAGTGCTGTGGGGCTGATACGGAAGCTGTGCTTCGCAAGCAGGGACAGGAAGTCTTCGCCAACATGCTGCGACACAATTCGCGAACATGGCAAGGACTCCTCAATTCTACGGCCACATCCTTACAAGGTAAACTTTTTTGTTTTTCTTTGTGTTTCCTTTATTGTATCCTTGTTTTTTTTCCTGTTGTTATGAGTGAATTAGACATTTTTCAGAATGTTATTGTGAGCTTTGAAAATTAATATCCAAAAAAATATCTAATTTATTGAATAATATAATTATTGAAAAACAAAATGACGATACTATAAACACAAAACAAAAATTAACTTAAGTTCGTAAAATTTAAATTTGCATTTTATAGCAACATTCTTGTAAGGATTTTTCATGCATTCTTGGTTTCCATTTTTTTATTATACCTTGAGAATTCAAAAACAAGAAAGAAACCAGGAAATAAGCTGAAATTAAAGTTAAATCCTGAAATAGGAATTTACATTTTACATTTAATTTGCCAAATTTTTCATCTGATAGCAACAAACATTCTTACTAGGATTTTTTTTGTTCCTATATTCTTTTTGTCTTATTTATGATCTTAAAAATAATCTCTTGAATACTTTGAAATATTTTTGGATATTTCTGAAAAATGAAACCAGAAAAAATGTTGAAAATTTTGAATCCTGATACCAGAAATGAAATTGATTAAGCTGCTAGGATTTTTCTGTTCTTATAATATTTTTGCACTCTTGCACTGAAAAGTAAATTCTTCAGTAGTTGGAAACTACACTGGATTTTTCTGGTTTGATATCCTTTTGGTATGATTCTGCAGATATCTCTTCTAAGTTAATTAAGTCATCAAAGTTTCCTTTCTTAGTTTCTTTTTCTCAGTGGTTACAGACGAATTTTATATTTCAAAAAGAACATGGAAAAATGCAGAATTTTAAAAGTTGAATCCTTGAATAAAACCGGAAATAGACTCCCACCTTTAACATACAGTACGTTGGTGAACAGATACTAGATGTCAGTGTTCGACACTAGTAATTAGCGTAATGGTGCAATAACAATTCGAATGCTGCGACGATTTCGAGCATTTCCGGTCTAACACTCTGAGTTGCCGCCCCCGATGTCGTCCACACTATCCTGACTATCCGGGATAGTCCGGTCTGGTCGTAATGGATATCGAAATGGGTCGCACGATAACCAGATAACACAATTGGTCACGAATCGATTGGCGGCCGATTTCGCCCTCGTCAGGTCAACAGAACGCGTGTCCTCTCGCCTTCCTGAAGTAACAGCCCGGGGGCAGCAATTGCCGCCAACTTTAATTGTTATTGCTCTTTGATTTACTCAACTTTTGCTTGCGGAAAAACATCGAAAACCACTCGCTGGTGGCGAAATTGCTTCGGAGCACTCGTTCGGAAATATTGAAACGACGCAAAGTTTATACACACATGAATAATTTTGAATGGGAAATGAAAAACTACGACTACTTGAAAGTGGGAGATGAAGGTTTTCCCGATCGGTGTATGAATATAACCAGACGCAGAGTTAGACATAAATTTTGGCAAGCAGAATGATACACGTTTCAGTGAGTGTAGCGTATCATCCAACTTTTCGCTGGTCGAATGTGAGAGAAAATATATCTTGGATGCGGTTCAGATTCTATTCTATTCAGCAATACGAACCGGGATAGATATAGAAGTAAGCGAGTCACGTAAACTCGTTCACTCGTTCACTCACTGCAGAAATAAGTATAGAATCTGTGTCATGTCATGACGTTTTATTGTGGCGGCATATTTCTGGCTGGATACTTTGGAGCCGCCTCTCAGAAATATAAGCCAAAGTTTACAAAACAAACTGAAATAAAATTTCGATGAAATCATAAAGGAAGTTTCTATTTTTACGCGCAAATAAAATAATAAATATTGGATTTGCATAGATATTGAAAATTTTGATATTTTTTAATTAATTTCATCTCAAATACGTTACCAGAAGGGATTTTCTCTTGCTTTATTATTTGTTTTCCATTAATGTTCAGTGGATTTTCCATCATCGACATTTTTATAAAAGAAAATCAATTTTCAATTAATAAATGCGAATTAATTAAAAAACCTTGGAGATAATTTTTTTTTCTCTTCATTATGTGAGAGAAGAGGATTTCTCTTTTAATTAGAATGATTCTTGTGAATATTGCTTTCAGGTAAATGTACTATGATTATATTTAGAATCAAATATTTTCTAATTAAATTAAAACTTTGCAAATTAATTCCCAGGTAACTAAACACGTTAGAAAGATTTTGTTCGTTGAAAATTAAACTGGATTTATAGATTTAAGTAAGTACAAATCATTATCTTTGAAACTGTGAAAAAATCAAGTCGATATCTTTATTAGTTTCAAAGTTACAAATATTTTCGTGCGACTACATTTCAAATTTCGCTTTAAAATAAAATTACTATATTAAACAAATATTACGACTTTTTTGAAAAATCTAAAATTGTCACAACACAGCTACACTCGTGCCCTTTAAAATGCTTTTTTGATCATCAAAATCGGTCCAGTAGTTTTCGAGTAATGTTGAAACCAATTTTTATGAGAATTTACATTGACTGTTTCTGTAGCGAGAAATGGACTACGATCTTAAACGCGGAAACATACCCTTGAAAATCCATGATGGTGGCTCACATTTGATTTACATTGCCGTTGCTAAGGTTAAAAACCCCGAGTTTAGTCTTCCTTAGCAACGCCCTTAATCGTCATGTTTCAGCGATTTGCGCTACTTCTTTCGAATACATTTTCGCTAATATCTCAAAAACGACTCGACCGATTTGGCTCAAATTTTCAACGATTATTTATTACATATACGCCGACGTATTTACCAATTTATGACTTTTTATAAATAATAATTTAAAAGTTATTAATTAATTGTTCATTTTACTGGTAATCACAAAATTTAGACTGGATTTTCTCTGAATTGGTTGAACCGATTTTCACCAAATTTGAAATATAGACTAATTGGGTGCAGACGAAATATCTTGTAGGGGCGGCAAGCTTTAAACATGTATGGGGGCGGTTGTTTACTCTTGTCAAAAAATGAAAAATTTTGAGTGATGAAAAAATTGTTGGATTTATTTTAACCAAATTTGGAGTATACCTGAATCAGGCATAGAGGAAAGGCTTGGCGGTAGTTGCCGCCTCCAAAGTTCCATGGGGGCGGCAGTAGAGTGGTTTAAAGAATTGCTAAAAATCTTTGCAATCTTACATTTTCATCAATATTTCCAAAACGAACAATCCGAATATTTTCAAATTTTCAGGGTTTGTTTATTACATATTCATGGACATATTTGCAGATTTGCAATATTGGGAATCAATTTTTTTATAAATTATTAATGTTTATATATGATAATAGTTGATTTTGCTAAGTTTTTATTGGATTTTCTCGCAAACGGTACGGCCGATTGCCACCAAATTTGGAATATAAACTAATTATGTTAATATGATTATCATTTTGGGGGCGGAAGTTTTGTGACTTGGCCGGGGGTGGCACTTTACTATGAACTAAAACTAAAATTTTTAAATATGTGAGGGAAATTTCTGTTGAATGTTGATCAAAGTTGGTATACACATTGAATAAGTCAAGATGGAAAATGTTTCAGCAACAGTATAGCTCTAACATACAAGGGGGCGGCAGAAATCAAAACTTCTACTACCTCCATAATCATTGGGGGCGATAATTTAAAATGAAATCAAAACAAAATGTTTAAAAAATGCAAGGAATCGTGGTTAAATATTAAAATATTGGAATGGATACATAAAAAAGTTAACCAATAACTGTACTTGCGGTAGGGGCCCTATAAATCTTTCGGGGGCGGCAATTTCTTATGGAACGTTACTTCATATCTCGAAAACTACTGAACCGATTTGGATGATTGAAACGACATTTTCTAAGTTACATAAAATGACATTGAATTAACATTTATATTTTTCAACAAGTAATTTACAAATTCTCAGTCTGAAATGATAGATGGAAGTTTGGAGGAAATAAATTTACCAAAATCCTCTTAAACCACCGAATTTTTTTTTCTCCAGGAAAAACAATTAAAACTAGGTAAAACCAAGTTAAGCTCATGCTTTCAACAAAATCCTCATTGTCTTAGGGACTTAGTCCGTCCTCCAGTTCGGTCGGCTTGCCGATTGTTTTGATAAATCTCGAGCAACCCCCGTTGAACCATGTTAGTCCCAATTCGATTGACCAGAGATCGGGAAGGGTTCGCATCCCCTTCTTCGGCCGTTCATTCCGGATGCAGCGTTGGTGGTCGGTTCAGTACGGTTCACTGATAAGTTGATTACGCGTTCCCTGCCGCTGATACGGGAAGTCCTGATTAAGGCCAAGTGGCAAGCAACCCTTTAACGGCCGACAAGAGATCGTATTTCCATGCGAATATATCTGCTTGTGTCCCCCAAGGCATAAAAAGGCCTCCACGTTCATTCTTCGCCTGGCCACGACCGGAAGTTGACACGGCGACACCGTCGATGCATGTTTGCATATCAATTTCCGGCATCGAGTTACCGCGCATTTCGTGCATAAATCATTCGGAAATGAAATGGAAATTAAGTTAATATAAAGAAAGTCGTAAATTTCCGGCTGAAGGTGTCCACGTCGAACAATTAATTTGCAGATTTTTTGCCGCTCCTCGCGTTTCCTCGACATGCGCGCGTACAATTTCCATTAAAATTTTAATAATGTACAGCAGCTCCAAGGATGTTACCTTCACCGACATCTTCGTCCTTGCCGCTTTCGAGGACAAGACCAAGAGTTTTAAATTATCCAAATTGCTTTACTGTGCGTTGACGCACACATTTTCTCAGCAGTGTCGAATTCCAGACCTTTTTTTTTCGTACAGGTAACTGTAATCGTATCCTCATCCTTTTTAAGGATTCTTTATTCCGCCCCTTTCTATACAGCAGCATGAGGTGAAATATTTTTTCTGGAAGCAAGCAAATAATTGGGAAACCCAACTTTTTGTAAATAATTAGTAATTTATCTTGGGGATTCGTATCCTCGAGGAAAGTTAGTTTAAAGTTGTAATTTGCGTGCGAGGAAGTTTGGTAACCACGTTTAATCAGAATCAGCGAAATGTCGCCCCTCTTTGCGGCGTTGAGGAGGGTTGTGTGGCGTCAGGCTTGGGGGCAGCAATGAGTCAAAAGGATCATTAAATGATAATTAATGAGATTTTAAGTGCAAAACATGCGTTCATTTGTTTTGCGCCAGTTGTATCCAGTTTTCAGCTCGTATGCGATTGTAGCGCCCTCTCATCTGTGTTGATAAGGGCACATTATCCTGGAAGGACCACTTTGATTTATTTATAAGCGTTTACACGATGCGACGTTTTTTGAAGGTTTAACAGTCAGCAATTTCATTTTTGAGTAAATAGAAAATCACTCGATTAAAATTTCAAATATCCCTAAAAGTTTTGTAGGTAAAAACTTGAGATTTTGACTATAAATTGTTGCATTGTTGTTTATAGTCATCCTTTCTACCAATTTTAATTATCTTTTATAATTTTGAAGTTACAATCATCTAAATTTCTTAATTTATGATATTTGATGTCTGGGATTACAAAAACTACTTCAAGTTTAGTTGAGGATAACTTGACAATTATTTGCAACAAATAAATTATTTAATTCATTATTGATAGTTCAATTTATTATCTTTTAGTTGATACTTAAAAATTAGAAATATATTAAACCGTTTTGAAACTAGATACATTTTAATTTTGTTTTGTAATTTTTTAACGAGTTCTTTAATTTGCAAAATTTCAAAATATTACCATTTGAAACTGTTTTAACTGAATTAACTTATTTAATGACAAATGAATTTTTAGTTTGTTGGCCTATTAATTCTTCTTACAATTAGTGATTTAAAAAATCTCAATAATTTTGGCACAATGAGAAAACAACTTCAACTTTTTTGTAAGGATCTAATTTACACAAAGATTTCTTACAACTTTAAATTGAGATATCTTAGAGACGCTTAACAATATTAATATGATTAAAAAAGCAATTAATAGGTAGATAACATAGCTTTCAGAATCTTTGAACTAATTTAAAATATCTCAAATAGTTTTGAAGTTACATTCAAAGGAATTTAACTGTTTTTGGTAGCTGTCAATCTGAAATGATGCAATTATATGCTTCAATTTCTAATTAAGATATCTTGCAGTTATTTAAGACAATTTCAATAAATCAAGACGTAAATGAAACATAGTTTTCTCCTCTTTTCAAATCTTTTTTCAAATTTAAAATATCTCAAACCATTTTGAAGTTATAAGCAAATGAATTTTAACAAATTTTATGTCATTCGATTTGAAAACATTAACATATTTTCACTATAAATCATCATTTAATGTGATTGACATGAACGTCGCTGCAAGTTCCACGTAATTAACCATTAGCTCACTACGTAAATTGGAGCAATAATCATAATTATGATATTTAAACAGAAAATAATTACACCTGCCCGCAGCAAACGAAATGAAATGTTTAGAAATTCTAGCACGTTCAATCGTTCTTTTTTCCAGCTAGCGCACGCTTCTTCTTCTTCTTTCTNAATTGTGATATTTAAACAGAAAATAATTACACCTGCCCGCAGCAAACGAAATGAAATGTTTAGAAATTCTAGCACGTTCAATCGTTCTTTTTTCCAGCTAGCGCACGCTTCTTCTTCTTTCTTTATTTCATGTAATGCTTGTAGCTGGAAATCTATCGCCTATTAAATATTTCAATTAGTCAATCGCCTCGATCGTCGACAATTCAATTCAATTCGTGTTAACACGAACGGTTTGCGCACATGAAGTGAAGTTGTCTTATTATTTATTCTCGTTTGCACACGTTTAGATTGCGCGATCATGCAATTAATTAGTCGACGATTTGCATAAAAACGTGATAATTATGTTAATTTCGGTGCGCGTTCGAACGATTCGCGCATAATTTCATCGCAGAAATAAATAGATTGCCAATCAAATTCATAAAATTCACTCGATGTGAACAATTTACACGGAAAAATTGTTGCAATTTTCCGCGAATGATAATTCAATTACTTCCAGGGAAATTTTCGTGTCAACAAATCAAAGAAATTACGGGTGTAGTGATATAACACGTTATTATACAGTCATCGTTAATTTGAGTCAAGAACCTGTTAATTAAGCGTGCTAATTAAGGAAGCGACGCTTTTTTTACAAAATTACATCTTGTAGCATCTCATTTTCTCCCATGTCCCTCGCTCAAACTTGAGTTACCACCCACGAAATTCCTTAATTTCCAAGCAAATCCAGACGTTGGAACATCATAAAAAGATTAAACACGAATGGGATTAAATGTAATTTTTAAGATTTATGAGTCCCATAAAAAGGTCATTTCTTTAAGTTACACATTTTAGCTGATAACATGAAGCAATTCCAGTTGAATTTCGTTCTTGCAACAACTCGCAACTTGCAACTAAGTGGTCAGTTGATGGTTCATTCAATTTAACAGTTAGAGAAATCTCTGTTCAAGTTCGCGCTGGTTCAAATTGTGCAGTAAACTCCAGCCAAAGTAAACATTATTGTTCAAGAAGCTGCAGATGTTCATTAGCATACAGGCAGTACTCAAAAAAGTCGAAAAATCAACTGACAAAGAGAATGAGAAGGAAAAAACTTTCGACTACTAGTTATTGACTGGAAGACTAACTAGTGTATAGTGTACATCTGCGCAGCCAGGAACAACCGGGAAATTTGTAGTGGGAGATGCAAATTACACGCAATTCAACATTCCCGATTCGTTTCCCATCGGTTCGGACCAATCTGGTTAAACATACACACACACTTCGCGACTCATAGTTAGTAAATTACTTACTCGCTTGCTATGCTCACTCATTCGAGCACTTCAAACGTTTGCCTAGGTGAGCCAGCCATTCGATTCCACTCTCCGTTTTCGAATTATATTTGACTTGGACGCTCGGACGTGATATAATACTCACTTCCTGCTTTGATACACATACGCGCACTTGTTCACTAGCAACCGAGCGGCATGTTTCGTTAAATAAACGGAAAATGCGCGGTGTGAGCTTAACGCTTTGATTAAAATGCTTCCGCGATCTAAGTGCGCTGGTAACATGGGGCACTTTTACGGATATTTTAATTATAAATAGTCGCAAACGTGAGTGCAAAATTCATTTTGTGCATTGTACCAATTTCAAGAATTGCGAATTTTACGTTTAGTGCCATTTCAAATTAGCATATCTTTGGTACCAATAGATGTACCTTAATGTGAGTGGATTCATTTAATTCGTGGATTTTTTTTTTTTATTTTTATTTTTTTGAGGCGGCAAAAAAATGCGATTACGCACTGAGTGTGGGACTCACCGGTTGCGATTGCAATGCAACCGTCCTACCCACTAAAAAGAACCCCCTCACCGCATCGTCAACAATTTCTTGGCTATTTACTGTTTTTTATAGAATGTAATTATCTTTAAGAGTTTTGGAGATAAATGTATTTGAAATCTTTCTAATTTTAGTCGAATAAGAGAAATTGTTGGCAATAATTTATGTAATTCCAAATTTGCATAACTTCTTTATGAATTAACATAGAGAGTCAGGTATTAGTATATGTAATTTGCACATTTATTATCTTTAACTGGAATTTTATGGATTTCAAATTGCTTGAACCGTTCTAAAGTTACAAGCGACTGAAATTCTCCTGATTTTGATATTCGCAAAATTAGAGAATTGAACCGCATGGTTTTAAAGTATTATATTTTTCGATTGGAACTTTCAAATTTTTTCAGATAAACAATTTTAGTTTATATTTAGTATATCTTTAACATAAACTATCCCTAGCCGATTTATCTTGAATTGTTTCAAAGTTATAAGAGTTTGAAATTTAAATAATTTAGGAATTACAAATTCGATGGCTTTATGATGCATAAAATTCAAATTTACATAACTTTTTAATAAATTGATTTAGAGCTTTAAGTATAGCTTTATATTATTTGTAAATTTATTGTTTTTAAGTGGAATTTCACAGATTTGAAATATCTTAAACCATTCCTAAGTTATAAACAATTGAAATTAATCTGATTTTTATATCAGTAAAATTTGACAAATAAACATTTTAGTTTTAAATTAATATATTTCTCGATTGGGTTGTTCAATTTTTTTCAAATAAAGCAGTTTAGTTTTTTATTAGTTTATTTAAACTATAAACTATTCCCAGTGAATGTATCTTAAAACGTTTTAAAGTTATAAGTGTTTGAAATTTACTTGATTTGAATTCGAAACTTTTAAGATTTCAAGATTTTCAAATTTAAATTTACATAACTTTTTTATTAATTAATATAATGCAATCTTTATTGATATGAATAATTATCTGATTTATTGTCTTTAAGTTGAACTTTATAGATTTCAAAAATCGTAAACCGTTCTAAAATTATAAGCGATTGAAATTTATCTAATTTTAATATCAATAAACTTCAAGTTCTGAAGTATAAAGTTTGAAAGTAACAAATTTTCTGATTGGGCCTATCAAAATATTTCAAATTTACGATTTTAGTTTGTAATTTGTTTATCTTTAATTTAAACTTTTCCTATTTGAAATATCTTAAATATTATTAAAGTTATGAGCTTTGGAAATTTACTTGATTTTGATTTCAGAGAAACTGAAAATTTGAAATTAGACAAATTAAAATTATTATAATTTCCAAAGTTTTTTATCCATCAAAATTTGCTTTGCTATATTAAATTTGTACTTAATTCTCTTTAAAATGCATTTTTCAGATTTGCATTATCTCATACAGTTTTGATCTTAGAGCCAATTGAAATTTGTCTAACTTTTCAACCTCTCGAATTGTTTTTCTTCAGATGTCTTGGCAGAAAGTCGCCCTGTAGATCCATACCTTGGAGACTCTCTTTGAATGCATTTCTGCACACAAGTTTTCCCCGGTTGGAGCGAGTGCAAAACGCATTTTCCGCATTCCGCAAATTAGTTTCACCAGCGCGCAAGAAAGGAGCGCGAGCGCACTGGAAGACTTTGTTGAATTAAATACAAATTTCCTGCGCGTCTGCGGACGGAAAAATGGTATTTCTAGTCGAAGAGCGTTTCCAGCGAGTTAAATACTTTTCTCGCGCTGTTTTTGCCCTCGTCGTCGAGCCCTTTATCATCGCTTTAACGCCAGTTATAATCAGTTCGCGCGGAAGTTCCTTCCAAGTTTGCCTTGTTCTTGAAACGTGCAACGTTTACGCTTCAATTCCGCAAGAGCGAGCGAGTATTTAGTTGGAATGAAAAATTTAATTTAAACTAATAGATGCAATTTATTACTACATAATAGCTCGAACGGCCTGCACTTAATGCGCATGCTCGGTTTATCCTTTTTTGCGAGGGTCCTTGCAGAAAAGGCTTAACGCGTTTTATTGCGGTTTGAGGGCGAAATTTCTCATTAAAGTGGTTGAAACAAAGTTATATAGCGTCTAGACGCGCCTCGAAATGGCGACCCTTGAGCAGAGGGCGAGGAAAAAGTTTGCAGATCTCTTAAATTGGAAACGTATCCAATGCTCTTGTTGTCCTCGCTCGGGAAGTTTCATCCCTCGTTGTGTGGCAACCGTCAACAAGGCTTTATAAATTTATAATAACATGAAACATTGGACTACAAAGTCATTTTTCATTTTCGTTTCTTCCGCGAGCGCTCGAGCAGCCCGAGAAAATTGAACGCGTCTGATCAATAACTTTTCGAGCACGGTTCATTCGTCATAAACTTTTCGGAATCCAACTCCATTCGGCGCTTTGAACGCACGTTTTAATTGCTTAATTAATTCCACGACCATTCGTCAAGCTGATGTGCGAATGTCGCTGCTGCCCACAACAATTGCGAAATTGCAGATCCACACAAAGAACAACAACAATAATAATAACAGCAACAAAAAGCCTCGCTCGTCGTTTCGCGCTTTTCATTGCTTGTTTTGCGTTCTTGTTTATGTCGCTTCAACAATCCACCCACTCAAAGAAAGAAAGGCTCTGTACTCCACGTTTGCGGGCAGCATACAAAGCCGATCTTGGAGATGATGCTCTCCAAGCTGGAGGAACTCTTTTGCTCGGGCCAAAGAAGCAGCAAAGGGCCTGCATGCACATACAAATACATCTTGAACCCAATGTTGGGTTCTTGATGTAATCCGCCAAAGACGTTGATGCTGAACAATGTGTACTAGAGAACTCGGTGCGCTCGTTATATTAATATTTTTGCAGAAATGGATATAATTTTATGGGTTGCATTTTCTTCGCCGCTATGTTTCTTTGGATTAGATGCGATGGCTCGCTCGCAGAAAGATTACCAACTTTATTACCTCATTCGTCAAGTTTGCGTTCTCGGTTAATGTATTCAACTAGCATAGGAAAACAAATTCATACATTTGTTCTCTTCAAACATTAATAAACAATGTTGCAAGATATTTGTTCTCGAATTTGTCCTTTCTCGGTTCTGTGATATTCAGTACTGTTTAAACCAGGATATTAAATAATGCAAAATTTTCGTATTTTCGCTAGTTTAACTACGTATAACTTTTAAACAAATGCACCAATTAAACTAAACCTAGAACCAAATCGTAGGTCTCAATGCGAACTTTCCAAAAATGTATAGGTTTATGCTCTTTTGGCCGCTGAGAGAGCAGAAATTGCATTCAAAGAAAGAACTTGAAAAAAAAGTTTGTAGCGAAAAAAGTGATATAAAATTCTTAAAATCGCTCGAGTTTTCAAAAATTTTCATATCTCCGAAACTAATAGACCGATTTGGATGATTCACAGAGCATTTATCATAATTTGACGAAAAAATATCATTTGTCATGGTCCCAAAACTCTGCGGGAATCGGAAATACTCGAACCTGAAAAATGAGGTACCAAAAATGCAAAATTTTCACTTTTTTTTCGCTCTTTAACTGCGTATAAATTTTAAACGGTTGAACCAATTAAACTAAAGTTAGAACCAAATTGTAGGTCTTGATGAGCACTTTCCAAAAATCTATGGGTTAGTGCCCTTTCGACTACTGGGAGAGCAGAAATTGCATTCAAAGAAAAAACTTGAAAA
>JARJDZ010007627.1:0-10019 GCA_030264555.1 Aleochara sp. GC000083
CACAATTTATAGACAATTGTTAATGTAATTATGAAAACAAATTGTATTTCATGTAAAATAGCTTTGATAAAGTTTTCACTTCTATCGTGTGGTCTTAAGCACACATTGGGTTTTTTTTTTGTTGTAATTCAAATATTTTTGTGTTACTCGATCTGAATCAATAGAAATACACTTACTATAAAAGTTTGTAATACTTGTTTTTGAGATTAAGTAATACCCTAATGTGAAAAGTATGCTGTCTCAAATAATAGTTGTTTTCAGCTTTCTTGAATATATTTGGCAACATTCACACTTTTTTGGTCATATATTTAATATACAGCTTTTTTTGAATCATACTAAAGAATTAATGTTGTATTGTTGCAAAAATTGATATAAGGAGGTGAGATTTAAGTTGATATAAAAATTATCAATAGAAGAATATTTGTTAGTAACTGTATCTAACTGATAGTAAAAAAATTTTAATTGTTTATACTGAAATTTCTTATTTGTCATGAAGTTTCATAAGCAGAATACTTTTTACCAGAACAGATGAAATTGTTAATTAAGTTGTTAGTACAGTTTTGGTTTTAATACTTAAAACCTTTATAATAATCATTCCCTGTTTTATATGACTTTATATTTTTATTCCCCAATTTGAAAATAAAGGCGTGTCTAGAATTTAATTAGGAATCAAAAATATTACTATTAAATAAACATAATTTCATAAATTGGCTGATACTTTTTTTGATTGGCATTTAAAGTAAACTGGAATATAATAAATTATGCCCATATAAACATTTACGAAGTAAAACACTTTATTAAAATTCAGTTTGCAACTCAACAGTAAATGAATATTTTATAAAAATAAATGCAATATGAAATGCTTTTATTTTTTGAAGTGATTATTCCTTTGCATTCATTTGCTTCATAATTAATACTACATGTTAATTGCATTAGAGTTCATTTATTTAATCCACTTTTTGAACCTTTATACAAGTAACTTTTGCAGCATACTAAATATCGTAAAACGAAATTCATCAAATTAATTAATCATCTTTTGGGAAACCATTTGATTGCAATGGATATAATTATTTCAGAACTGAATGTATCAATGCACATAATTTCGGCATAATTAATTTTTCAGTATCATTAGTGTAGCTAAATGTATATTTATAATGTACGATATTTCTAAATGGTATATTTATGTTCGACTTCATTTATGTATAGATTATTCGCAAATCGGATATGTTTTAATACCATTGAAAAGTGGATTTGTTTCTATAATAAATGTTTAAAATCTCTGCTGGAGATTAATTTGCAAATTCTAATTAAATAAAATATGGAGTGGATATAATTGGCAGATCAAAATTATTCGTAATGTTAAATAATTGATAGCCAAATTGATTTTTAGCAAATATTAATTACAAAAAATGCCAAAAATATATGTTAATTATTATTAAGGAAGATAACACGTGGTTGTAATTGCTGATAAAGTGTATACTTAGTATGAAGTAAGTGAATTTCCTTAAAATATCTAATGAGATAAAAAGAGCCTTCAAAATTGTAAAAAAATAATATATTTAAAAAAATGTCGATTTTAACGATTAATTTCACAGACTCAAATGCAATTTTAAAGAGATATAAACGCATAATGTGTTTAATACCTAAAATAGTTTATATGGTAGTATTTGAATTCCTGACACATTTTAAAATTTACAAATATGATATAAAATTCATTCAGACGTTTCCAATGTTTAGTGAAAGAAAATCAAAGGCAATCAATTAAAGAATTTTGACTACAATATTTTAAGAATGTTTTGTTATTTCATTTTACTTTGTGTTATACACAATTTTACAATTTGTTAGTACCTAGGAAAATACGGAAATTCCTTATTAATGAATAAATTTAAACTTGCAGAAAAACATTATATTTAAAAAATGTAGATTTTTGCTGGATATATTTCCTATTTTTATCCTCCTTCGAAATTATCCGAGTTAATATAATCTTCTTTGATCAAAAAGTAGAAAAACTTAGAAACAACTATCACAGACAATGGAACAAGCAATCGAAATTATTAGTTTTTAGAGTAATTACAACTATCAGAAATTGTCTTCTTATTATTGATTTTTGCCAATTACAACTATTGCTGGGACAATATGTACCTATAGGTATTTGTGGTAGTTGAAAAAGTTATTTAAAATATTGTCATACATATATCTGCAAAAATTTGCAATTTGGCATATTATTAATATTTGTTTCACCAAATTTCTGATTATTAAAATATTTGTCAAAAATATGTTAAAACCTATAAATTATCCAAAAATTCTTATCATAAATCTAATAAATACAAAAAACAATTTTTGACTGCTTGTATAAAAAATGGAGTCCAACTAAAAAAAATCTCTGGTAATTTTATGGCTTGATCCGGCTTGTGCATACTGCTAAAAATTGGCAAACGTATCGGGAATTAGTGATGTGGGCAGCACATGAAAAAACTAATTCATTATCTGTACTTTTTAACTGCATGGTTGCATCGCGTCCGAATGCAGGCAATGTGTGCAAAAGTGTATACTTCGGCGGCATTATTAATTATTCCGATTTATCATCGAAATAATCTCTCTTTTGACGTCGAAATTTCGCATTTTGTATTTTGCTCGTGCGATCCGTTCTCGCACATACACACACATATTCGCATTCATATGCGCACAAACAGACAGCCCGCTTACATTCGAATTTATTCATCGCCGATGATATACAGCGTGTTTCGCAATCTGTAATCAGCGTGCGCGAATATTAATTCGCTCAATCAAGCACGTGCAATTTATACGCATGCGACTGTAGCATATGTAGCGTAATCGGGCGCGAATACCATCAAGGATTCACTTCACAATGTGCATGGGGGCTTTGTGTGCGCAGACACATTTTATAAATATTGCAAATTGACAGGACAATCGAGCGCGCAATGCATTGGATTAATAATAATCATAATAATAATAATGCGCGTTTATTAAAATGCGACGCGAGCTGAATCACATCCATGCACTCTTCGTGCTCTTCGAGGATGATGATGATGATGATGATGGCCGACGAGTTGCAATTCGCAGTCCGGTCGCGTCGCATAATATTTATTTACTTGCACAATCCGGACTCGGCGTGCATGCGTTTAACTTTGTTTGCTGGTGCATGCGAGGCTGAACGATGGCACGCTTGACAATTAGCACAAAGAGAAATATTAATTATCATCGACAAGGCACTCACACCATCCTGCGCATTTGCGCATATATTCGCGCCGCTTTCATTTCGGTCGAACACATCGTATTCAAGTTGTTTTCATCCGCATACATGAAAACATTTCTATTAGCCGTGTAAATTCGAGTGCCATCATTAGTGAGCGCTATCTAAAGTTCATTTAGCTTTTCGTTGCGTTGCGAAATGCGGAGAATTCATATCATATAAGAAAGGGGTATAATGTACAAAATTGTAATATTCTCATTAAAGCTTGTTTGGTTTTGGCTGATAAATTTGCTATTTGGGTACGAAGAGTCAGTAGGATTCCTTGAATTTTGACTTTGTTTTAGCATAAGTAGCTTCTAATGTCAATTTGTTTGTTTCAGAGGGATTTATTTTTCAATCTGTCCATCAAACAATTTTTGTGGCAAAATTCAAAATAGTCAAAAGTCAAAATAGAATACTGAATAGAAATACCCAGTAAATCTTATCTTCAAATTGGCAAAATGAAAGGAAATTCATATATCTATGCATCCTATTAATTATGCCAAAAACACACTATATATACCTTTTAACGTCATCAAAAGTACAAGTAATTAACACCCATAGAAAAACTTCGTAACTCTTCTAAAAATATACTCCACAGACGACAATGCAGACATTTCCTAAAATATTACTAGCAAAACTATTTATAACTATTTACGATATATATTTATATATTTTCATAACGTTTCTAGATGGATTTCTATCATGTACGTAAAATAATTTTTGCAGACATAATTTTGGTACAAATTGCAAATCTCAAAGTTTGTTAATACCATATTAAGCACATTGAAAATCAATTTCTTTTTATGACAAAAATTTCTATTATTTATTTATCAATTATTTTAAAACGTTTACATCTGAGAAATCCAGATAAAATTTCATCTAATGTTTTCTGCTTTATGTTCAATGCAATGACTATTTCTATGTGTAAATTTAACCTATTATCTAGTACAATAATCTCTTACATCTTATACATTGCATTTCTTAACATTAGTTGTCTTTGCAATCGTAGAAAATCGTCCGTGAAATTTGCTTTGTACCTCATTTTTTGTAAACACCTCATTGGTGCAAAACCTCCCTTCAACACAGCAATTTTAATCTGCTCCCAGTTCATCCATGATTGATTCCTTAGAAGCCCCTAGTCCCAGTCCTCAATGACGGAATCTTTCTTATCTGTGCAATTCCTACCGATTCGTATAAACCCCGTCGCTGACTTGTACGCCTTTATTGTGCGAAAACTTCGCCGGCTTAACTTAAGCCTAACTTATCTACTAAAGGATCGTGACGTCGGCCGCGCCAGCCGAGATGCTTCTTCCGAAGGGTGGCTCAAGTCAGATGACATTGCTAATGCGCAAGATACAAGCGATTGATAGTTTCGGAAAGTTTGGATCCCCAATCGTGCGCATGCATGCATGCAAGTGCAATGCTTAGCCGAAAACAAAACTCGAACAATGAATGTCCCATTGCAAAGGCGGAGGCATAACGCACGATTTAACCCTTTCATGGAGGAAATTCATCGAAGGGTGAAACCTGAAACCATTCTCTGATCTTGGCTGGAATCATTGATTTCCGAAATCGATATATGAACCATCTTGGAGCAAACTCAACAATTGATTCCGTCCTCTCTTTTGCAACCGATGCGATGGAAGGTTCGTTTATGTGGAAAAAGCATGTCGAGGTCACGCGTGGGAACATGTTGGAAGGGCACACATTAGATTTATTTTTATTTCGGAAATCGAACGAATCGACGCTCATAATCGCGGAAAGCGTGCAAACAAGCAAACAAGACGCGCTCGTTATTAGTTGGCGCGAAGGTTTTGACACCTCAATCAAGCACGAACGCCGAAGAAATAAAAAACAACAACAACAACAACAACAGCCGCACGTACACTAAATGAAAGCGGGAAAGTGTATTGGAAGACCGGGCGGCAATTCTTCAGCGCTGGGCGTTTTTCATCCGAGAAAATTCTTTATTTATTTTCCCACTGTCTCGCTGTTGATTTATACGCGCTTCCTTGCATTGTGCGCTGCACGGGTTGTTTTTGCCATCAGACTTGAGTCGAACCGGCGCGAATTTGTAACAAAAGCCATCATATATTACATTCACACCTCAATTCATTATTTGATCGACGATATATCAATCACGAAATTGTTCCTGTTTCTTGTAATCAATACTCGTGTCCTCTAGTCAAACTTGAGTCCTCCAGGTTGTCGTTGGTGGAATGCTGGGCAGAATTGGAGTGACGTATTTTATTTGCAGTCAAATGAATGCGCGCCGATTTTTTTGCGAAATTTTTGTAACCACCCCTATGATATATGCGACGCTTCAACCAGCCAGCCATATTTTATTTTTATTCATTTCAGCCCTTTATTTATTTATTTAGTTATACGTTGTGCCACGGCCGCATATATATCATTCGGCTTTTATTTTATCGTCGGCATTTACAACGTCAGGTTTCATCGATATTCATTATTTTTATACCCTGACACATGCCAGAGAAAATATACCGGGTGGACATTCTTCATAGAAGATCTATGCAACAATTATTTAACAACATAATGGTAGGCAACTTAATATACATATGTACTTTGTGTTGCCTATAACAAAATTTTTTTTTGGAAAAAATCGAATGTATGATTTCAAAAAATCCACTTGGTATAATTTAGAGGTCATGCAAGAATGCAGGGGGTGTATTCAAATATGTGTTGTGTTTGCTTAAATCAATTGACATATTGCAATTACGCAAATGACCAATATGTGAACAACGCGTTGGTTTTATTTAAATTTAATTCGTAATTGAAGTGCTGGACGCATAATTGATATTGATATTGATTGCGTGATTTTTTCGCGTGTGTGTAGACGGATTGTTTGATTTTTGGCCAGCCACTATTTAGCGATACATCCGAGCGGGTTGCTTTTGTTTGCGATTTTATGTTAAATTCAGCGATTTATTCACTCATCTGCATGTATCTACAAACATACGAATATTGCTTTTATTCGGCTGTTTTGCCGAATCAATTCCATGCAATTTTCCAATCATACAAATTCCAACTGTTAAAATTTGTAATTTCGCAATTTGTTGCTGATTGCAATTCTTTAAATGTTGAAATAGTCAGATTGCTAGATTGGATATTGTTCATGTTTCTGTTTGATGTGTTACACTGTTATTGGAAACGCATAAAATGAATGCCTTTCAAATAAATGCAACAAGCACAGAAATATTTATTTTGTTGGTTGTTTAATGTCATCAAGGTGATTATTTTAGAACGAATTGATAAAGGTTTTGTCTGCATTTGTTTAATTTTGATATACTACTTTTGTAATGAAAAACAAATGACAATTTCGCAAAATTTTTAGTATTGACTATTGCATTATTTTTACATTTGTTTTGCATATGTCAGTTATTAATTACGAATAAAGTGTAATAAACTATTCTGTAATTAAATATCCACGAAATCATATCTGGAAATCATAGATTTTAAGCTGGTATATTAGGCAACTAAAGTTACTTACGAGTTGTGCTGGTTGTCTGATAATTAAACATGATCTGAATACAATGAAATTACATAAAAGTCAAATTTTCTTATTCCCTCTGCGTTTTTTAAATTTTATACATCTTCAAATGATTCGACTTGTTATCGAAATTGCAATACCATCTTTACCATCAATTTTAGATGTTTCTAAAATTGAGTCTTTTCAATATTTAATAACTGGAATTTGTCTGTTTTTTTGAAGTGGTACTTTTATAAACGTTTAACCCTTTTATCCATTTTAATGTTATTCAAAAAAGATGTCAATTTCACAAAGCTTATGTGTATTAGCTATGATTTTTTTTTAATTCATTGCAATACTTATATATTTACTATATTGCTATTTATTAATTGCGATTATTTTGCAACAATCCCTCATGTGAATTATTACTCAAATTTTTATTAATACCAGGAAACATGAAAAGTCAAAATGTTAATTTCAGGAGCTGAAGAATTGTGTTGGTTGCCTATTAAATTTAGACAGGATAAGATTCTTTTTTATATTTTATTAGGTAAATTGTAACTTTTCTACTATGCAATTGTTCCCATATTTTCATTGTAGTAAATCCTAGAAAAGGCTCCTGTTTTAAAATTTGGATGAAAGTATTGTTTATTTGCATTGACAGACAATTTTGGAATTATTGTTCCAATAATAACTGTTTTGCTATAAATTGTATATTGAAATTTCTAAACAAAAACACTAAATTGTAACAATTATACTATAAATTTTATTTAAAACTATCCTTTTTGTAAAAGTGAATTTATAAAAGTAATGGAATGGAAGTAAAACAAACAACAAGAGCAATATTTGATCAAAGCGAATAAAGAACACATTACAGAATGTTTGATCTATAAGAATATGTTAATCATGGCTTTCCGTTAAAGATTAATGCACTATCATTATCTGTGCGCATCATTCGAGTCACGCAACTTTCAATTTGTTCCCGTCTTCCTTTCATTCCGCCTTTTTTTTCGACTATTCCACTGCGCATGTTGTGGCTTTTTCATTCATTTTCATTCCGGTTTTCCGCGCTCTTAATGCCGTTTTAATCGATCTTATCGCTCTGATATCTTTTTCATCGTTTTATAATCCGGTTTAACTTAATGGAACTCCATATTGGGTCAACCGCACGACGACTATTTTCACTCGGATGCGATGGATTCGCTCATATCCAGCACGAGCGATGCCAAGACAGGAAACAAACAAAATCGAAAACGGAATGGAAAACGAAGTGGGCGCCGAAGGACGACTGTTGATGGAAGGAGGCGGCCATTGCGGATAGATAACGCGTTGACAGTGATTATAAAGCGAATTCAAGCGTAGGCCATCAACGTGATTAATTCTAACTGGATTCAGGCACGCGTGCCATGTGCTTTTCCTTTTCTCATTTATTTACGAGGATTCTTTTTGTTTTTCCTGCAATAAAGGTTCCTATACACTTTCAGGTATGTCGTATGAATGTAGGCAACACAATATACATGTATTCAATTTTAATATCAACACAAAACGTCTTTATTTTTAGTCAAAATTTCAAACAAACAGAACTAACAATGAGTAATAGCAGATTACATTATAAGGGTGAGAAATGCTAAATTATAAATGACTAAAATTTCACGAGTTTATTATAGCATTTCACACACGTGTAATATACGACATTTTATCTTACTGGAGAAAGGTTGATACAATGTTCCAAAAAGCAAGAAAATCCAAGCAAGATTGTTGCAATTTTCGCGATTTTTTTCAAAGACTTATACTCTTGGTACATTTTTCCACATTTTCAAAGATTATTCAGAATGTTTATGAATTTGTTTTATATATTTATAGCAACTAATTTCGATTGAAACGCAAGAAAAATTAGTCAAAAAGTCCCATTACTTTTAAAGTTATTCAACTTTGAAGATTGTTGCTATTTTCGCGAATTTATCAGACTGTATATAGTCGTGGTACATTTTTTCACATTTGCAAAACTTGTTCAGAATCTTTATGAATCTGTTTTAAATACATAAGGCAACTTTTAAAGTCGCACAAATTCATTTAAACGCGAAAAAACGGCATTTCCGGTTGGAAATGTCAGACCGGAAATAGAAACACAGGAAACACCCTGAATCCTAACTCTAACTATTTTCGTTACCGATAAATTAAACAAATAAATATTTAAGTAATAAGCTTTTAAAGTTGCAAACATTTTTTTAAACACGAAAAAACGGCATTCCCGGTTGCAGAATTAGAAATGTCAGACCGGAAATGCAGAGTGCAATAAATTTCTTACAAGGTACAACTTATTAAATAGTAGATTATATTATAAGTGTGAGAAATGGAAAATTATGAATGAGTGATACACAAATTTCACGTGTTTATTATGGCATTTCGCACACGTGTAATATACGACATTTTATCTTACTGGAGAAAAGTTGATACAATGTTCCAAGAAGCAACAAAATCCAAAATTACTTCCACAATTTTTGATATGACATTCTAAATATCACAATTAAATCGTCAAAATTTCATTTGAGCTGGTACATTATGATTATGTTTGCCAAGCCCTAAAATCATGATACCTTAGTAACAATAGCACTTTATTTTGTAAGATGTCATTCATTTCTCCCACTTGTAGAAAAAAAGGGATTCACTTTTTCCACTTGTAGAAAAATGTACGTCACTGATTTGACAAGTGAAAAATATTCCATTTTTGTCACTAAAAACAAGCATAGGAAATGCAACATTATACGCTCCAGTCAGATAAAAGTTGTTCATTTCTCCTATTTGTAGAATAAAGTATTTTGGTTACTATAGTAACACACATTGCAGTTGCAAGATGAGAAATATATTCTAGATTTATAAATTATCATCATATCATCAGAAATGTTAGAGAATTTACGAAACATCTAAACCAGCTTTAAAACATATTTTTCTTTAATTATTTTTACCTAATTGAAAGTAGATGAAAATTGCCCAAAAATTGGATATTTAAAAATAAAATTAATCTCGTAAAGACAACCACATAAAAACATTTTTTCCGGTATTTTAGTTGATAATTATTGCTGATTACAACTATTTATTATTGCAGAACTACAAGAGACTTGATAATTCCAATATTCCTGTAACTTTAAATATCACTTTTATGATTTCTTCATATGGTTTCAAGAAAAAATGTAGGAACTGGATACGTCTCATCTATTTATTATCTAAAAAAAAACATAAGTATATAAAATTTTGAACTTCCCAAAAGACATT
>JARJDZ010007629.1:0-67700 GCA_030264555.1 Aleochara sp. GC000083
TCTAATTTAGTTAGATCCCAATTTCCTAACTTCTCTTTTAGAAATTTGCATGAAAGCATGTGTGGACAAACACTAACTGAATATTTCAAATTTTGTGTTATGAACTTCAGTTCATTAAATTATCTCACGTCCCAGAATGGAATTGGCAAGAAACAGAAGCTACAAAAAATCAGAATGAAATAATGACATGCTTCATACTTCAAATTTTTATTATCTCAACACCTTTACTCTGAATAAATCCCATCTACATTATGCAAAATCATAACCACTCTGCATCAGTCTATCTTCCAATAGACTCGTATAACCATCCTTGAGAAACCTTCATAATGAACTTATCCCAACTATGCGTCGCACGTACATGCATCGCATATTCCCGATACGCCAGCCCAACCTAACATATTCCCGTAAATATAATGTCTAATGGCATTTTCCTAAGTTATCGCTCATAATGGCGCAGTTCCGGTTATATAGGTAATTGTACGATGGCAAAGCCGTTGCTGGCTGCCGCCCCATGCATTTGGGAGTTTCGTTGAATAATTGAAATTTTCGCGTTAAAAGTTTTATCGCATTAGAACAATATTGTTCTTGATTGTTTGGAGAGCATTCGAGTGAAGTGGTTGGAGAGGTTGCCGAAGGTGGCTGCGAGTGTGGTGCACACACATAATAAATTCGGTTATTATTAAAATGCAAATGAGTTGTTTTAATTAATAATAATGGAGTGAGCCGCACGAAGTCGCTCGCACAGTTCTACTTTAGAACTTCCAATTTTGGCTTCAGTTGCGGCTTTCACACGTTCCGCCTCTGACCGGTTCGCACCTTTGCGTTCTTGGGGCCGAAACTATGAACTTCGATAATAAACTTGGAATAGAACTGCGATCGTGCCTGCGATACATGTATAATTTCATCGTCAGCCGCCGACAAAAACGAAGAAGCAATTAAATTGATAAATTGCTTTTCTCACCTGCGCCAAATTCGAATTCATTAATAAGATGCATGCGCTGAAAGTAATTGATGTTCGTCGAGCATTAAAATAACGCGCAATTAGAGAGTGCAGATGTAATATTATCATTTGGTGCATGCTTCCATTAAAATTATATAAAATCCCATTAAAACTCCTCCAAAGTAGACGGCGCGCAATTTATGTGAGATTTGTTTGCTCGGTTTTAATGCATTCATTTATGCAGAATGCGTTCTCCTCTTGCGAAATTCGATCCGGTCGTATATTCGGGCATTATTTGAATATCCGCACGGCCGGAAATTGAATATTTGTTAAGTGCGCTGCTTAACAAAATCAATGACGATTCAATATTCATCTAAAATTCATAAAATTGTTCAGACACACTGTAAACATCCGTTCATGATTGTAGAATTACATAAACCTGAAGAATTTTTCATTCCAAAAGCTCTAATATTCCAAAAATTCAAAACAGAGACCAAGGAATCCACAAGCCTTAGTTTTATTGTTATTTTTATTATAGATTCGGATTCTGAAGAATTTTCTATCATATGCCAATGAATGTTGACATTCAAATTTTTGAAACTAAAGTAACATTTGTTGTAAGAGAAATTCAAAAAATAAGTTCATTTGTTGATATTATCCTTTTAATGTATCCACATAAATTCCAATATCATATTCTGTTTCTTGCAAAATTTTTGTAATAGAAAAACCTTCAATACTGAATTTTATACGCTGTTGATCTATTTCTTAGAATCCAAGACTATTGATCTTATAAAAATACATCACTTAACCAAAAACCACGAAAAACCAAGAATTCAATAACTATAAGTGCCAAATACAGAATTATTTCAGAATTTGCATAATGCAGTTTTCATCAACCCCCACCAATCTAAAAAAACTTCAAATTTATCATCACTTCATCGTCATTTTATCGTCAATTCATCATTAGTCTTCAGTCAGTATCAACCAGCATGAAATCAGTTAACTTTATGACAATGAAAATCACCGTTAAACTGTAAGTGTGTAACTCAGTTTGAATCTCAATTGGATAATTCAAAGTCAAATTGAGGTAAATTAACTTGCAATGACAAGGATAACAGTTACTTTTTCATTTTGAAAATTGAAAACCCTGAAGAAAAACGACACATCGCATTTGCTGCTAATCTACGCGATTATAGGAATGTTCAACTAAGAGGCCGAAAGAAAAGAAACGAGGAGCTCTCAATGTCTTCGCACCAAGAAATGGGAAATTCCCGCCCAATTGAAAAAGCCCAAGTCGTGAGCCTTTCTCTCACTCTGGCTCTCTGCTCAAATCACATCCAACGAAGCAGATAAAAACAATTAGAGCACGAGCAAAGCATGATCCGAAATTCAAGATTCGCCGAGTGCGCATTCAAATCCAGATGGTGCACTCGTCCAAGGAGTTCAAGTGTGCGAAGCGCGTATAATGAAAAGAATCCCGCACGCACAAAAGAAAATGGCCAAGGCAAGCGGCGATGACGGCCGAAACGGGAAGCGAAAAAATAATAAGAAAAAGTCCCAAAATTCCAGCCGAGGAAAGAAGTTCGAGGATTCTGGTGCTTCAGAGTACAGCGCAAAAGATACACAAACAAGGAAAAAGAAACGTGCAAACAACGAGCATCTGCAATGTTTCCTGTGCGGCTCTTTTTTTTTCGTCTTCTTTTCGTCTCCGCCTTAATTTACATCCGAGATTTCGCGTTGTGTTATTCCGAGACTGGAACGCACAATTTCTTAATTATGCTCCTCCGAATAATTAACCGCAGATATTTTGTGCGCCAATTCGACAGATGCTTTGCGCGTTTTTCTTCCGCTGCGTTCTTTCGGCAAGCGATTCGTCAGCGAGTTGTTTTTCGGTTTTCGCATCACTCGAGAGAGAGTATTTGCCTTTTGCGATTTACAATTTTAATATCGTAATCTAATTATGCTTTAATTTCGCTCGTCTTGATTTCACTTGATTTTTCTTTTGTGTTCGGTTTCCTTCATTGCGGTTTCCGTATGCCACCAGAAGCATTGTAATGCGAAATATACACGAGTTCGCTTTCAACTTTTCCCTAATGAACGGAATAATCAAATTGTGCACACTTTACGCTTTGTGTGCGCTGCCAGCATCAGCGCAAATATTCCGCGAATTGCGCCGAAATTAATAAGCAACTCTTGCTGGGAAGAAGACCATGCGAAAATTGAAATTCGCTCAGATTTTGGACGCATCAAGATATAAATCTATAGGGATTTTCTGGACTCGTCTGGAAGTTAATATTTTTACATTTGATAAATTGTCGACTGTATGAGCCACTCGAATGGGGGTAAAAGCGATGGATATTGTACGGTATTATGAGTCGAATCGGACGATTACCTTGATGGGTGGATGGTTGGCGCGATGCGGTGCACCTTGGGCAAGCAAGCAGAAGGAAATTTAAATATTTCCAGCGTTTCCTACCTACTAAATCTGATGCGGTGCCATGAATAATGGAGTTTGTAAATGCGGACTGCTCGACGATGGCGATGGCGGGCGCCGAACAAACAAACTCATAATGTAGGACCATAACTTCAAAATCTTGCATGCCACCCGCCCACGCTCACTTATGGGCTGATACACACTTGTTTGTTTGTCGGTTGCCTCATACTCGTGCAGAACGCCGAAGAATTCGCGAGAATGAAGCGAAAAGTTTGGACGTCTTTTTTTCGCTCGAAATGAATCAATCAGTGTGTCTGACTGAATAATTTTCACTTGCTTTATGTTCGTTATTGACTTCTAGGAGGTGCTATTTTTATCTTGATAAGGTGAGAGCTTTACTTTCAATTATAATATAGAATATCTACAAAATATTGTAGATTCTAATAAAAGTATGTAGCAAAGTTAAAAATTAGTAATGCGGAAATTTTAGAAATTTGTAATGGCATTTCGCACACGTGTGATAATGTACATTTTTTCTTACTAGAGAAAAGTTGGTAAAAAGGTTCAAAAATCCACAATTTCTGATATGACATATCAAATGTCAGAATCTCGTTAGAGCTGGTATATTATGACCATGTTTGTCAAACTATAAATAGAGGATATTAATATAATAGTAGATTATATCAGTGTCAGGAATGCAAAATTATAAACAAGTGACACCAATATTTCATGTGTTTATAATAATATTTCGCCCAATGTAATATATTACGTTTTATCCTAGTACAGAAAAGCTAGTGCAATGCTAAAACAACCAACAAAATCCAAAATTGTCAGCAGATAGAAAAGACCGGTTCTAAATCGAGATACACTAGTACTGCACCCTCATTCAGCGTACAAAGCGCTGTAGATGGTCCCCATGATCTAGAACCGGCTTATTCTATCTACAAGTAAATCATGTTTAACAAGCCTTAAACATCTGAAACCGTAGTAAGCAGCACTTTATTTTGTAAGTAGTCGTCCACTTCGCGAATAAAAAAGTCACTTATTTGCCATATATTCAATATACTATCGATATTAAAGATACTGGATACATATCTTATAGTTACTAGGCCAATCAAGCGATAATTTTAGTGAAAATAATAAATAGTAGCTAGGATTTTCTAAGCATCATTAAAATAATGCGATAGTGGATGCAAAATCTTTCTGATGACTATCAATCTAAAATAAATGATTCACAATGTGATTCGTAATTCTATGTGTATTATTTAAGATATTTTTGTTGATATCACAAAATTGTTGCTTATTTAGATACAGATGTTTCCTTGTTCATAAAGTACTTTTTAGCTTTTTTGGAAAATATTGAAAGAACTATTCAAATCAGAGGGTTCCAATGTTGATGGAATGTCAAGTGTCTGAAATTTTACTGATTCTGAAAGATATCAGCCTCGATCAGAAGAAAATTAAGGGCATTGCAATTTCTATTCATGAAAATTATAACAAATTCTAGCTGAATGTATTTTTCAAGACACTTTGTTGACTTTGGAGCTGACATTAAAACAACTAGCAAGCAGAATCAACAATTGGCAAAAATTGAATCTCAAATATTGCATCCTCAATTTTTAAAAAGGATTTCAATAATTTTATTATTTTGGCGAGTTTATTAGGCCAGAATTTAGTAAAATTGTTTTTACTATGACATATTTTGTTTGGACTTACTGGTTACTTTAATAATTTGCAATATTTAACTAAACATCCTTAAATTGAATTTTTCTTCCTTTTCAGCCTCGAATCCATAATAAGGCATCGTCATAAACTACAGAAAGAAAAATATTTGTAATTACAATACAATAATTCACCCTGGGATCTGTAAACATAAAAAATAACTTGAATGCTTTTGAAACCTTCCTGGAACCAACTCGCAAAATGATTAATCAGCAGTTGGAACGATGGAACACGATATTTTTTATCATTTTGTTCTAATAAAATTAAATGCAACCTAGTACGCCTCGTTCATTCGGGGGACATCTATTTGCGTTGTAGAGATTCGTTAAAATTGCATGATTGCAATGAATTTATTACGGCGCGCCGCGTTTTTCCTGCATGTTTATGCTGGCGGTTTGCTCGTGTTGTATGGGACATTTTAGAGGTCCGCCGTGTGCGAGGGCGCTTCCAAATGGCAGCAACCATTTCAGCCAATTTTTACGCGTCACGGTAATGATGATAAATAGTGAAATGATGATAAAACGTATTTACTGCAACTTTACCACCGCTTACACTCCAGCGCTAGACGGCGACACTATTAAAATTTCAGCGCTTTGTTCTCTCGAAATCAGCCGCCCCATTTTTCCGAAAAGCGCCACGCGATTCCATTGTTGTACCTAATTGATTCAGAGCGCTTTTTCATTTCGTTTTTCGGCCGTGTTGCCTTATTTTATGGCGGCGGTCACGGTGCAATTATAAATCAGTGCGTTTTGCATTTGCATATTGAAGCATTGCTTTAATGAGCATGCACCATTATATTGCGGGATTCATAATTAACTATTTCCATAATGCACCAAATTTACATGTAGTTAACTGAACTCATCCTTAATTGAACGCCCATTCATTATCGATCAATCAGGTCAAAAAGCATGCATCACTAAAAATGAAGTTCTATATTTCATTTTGTATATGTAGATGTATGCTTCAAGTTGCAAGATGATTCCACAAATTGAAGAGATCATAAACATTACCAAATTTGATAAACTTATCTTCTTGGCCAAAATTTGCAATCTTAAAACTTTTTTTTGCTTTACACATCATTGCAAGTACATCACAACCCCATTTATTGCATTATTTCATCCATGATTTGGTCGCAAAATGTCAGTGGAGATAACCACCCGCACCCAAACAATTCCTCCAGCGAACGCAAAGTTTTCCTCCTCGAGTAAGTCTTCCTCAACGCTTCTGGCTTGGCGCAAGTCCGAAAATGTTGCGCCCTCGAGTCCTCTCCTCGTTTATTTCGCTATTTATTGTGTTGCTCCACACAATCTGTCAGACTGCCGGCCGCTTTTTAGGAGGGTGCTGCTACCATTTGGTATTCAGCGCCTATGTCGGCCAACTTTTGGGAAGTTCATTGCACAAACGACGACGACGACGACGTCGGAGGAAGACAACGCCCAAATGCTTCCAAATGCAATGTGCCACTAAACTTTGCGCCCCCGTCAGTCTAGTAAACATTCGTTTTATCATCTCATTCCGTCCTCCAACTTGGAGTAAATTTTATGCACATTTAGATGACCTTTCAATAGAAATTAATTCATTCTTCAAATTTCAGAGTATTTTCTGATGTATTTGTTAGCAAGTTGGTAAAAAGTTTATGTTGGGCATATTATAATATTGAAATTTATAATATTTTGACCAAGATTCATCAAGGAGACCAAAAACCATGTGTATTAATCCCCAAATATAAAAGCAATCTTAAGTCCTAAAGTCTTCAAAGCAGAGTAGCCCAAATTGTATCAGAATGTTGATGTCTTCAAATAGTGTTAACAGTCCTTTGAGGTTCTCAAACAGCGTTATGAAATTCTTATGAAGATCCAACAGAAACTCTTAAACAACATTTACAAATTCAAGCTGGAAAAGTACTGTTAACAATCTCCAAGTAAGGGTCCTGTTTCTTCAGCCTAGAATAGGTTTAAGAAATTCTAGGTAGCAGAGAAAAGTCATACCAGGTTTTCAAAAATTATCGAAAATCTACTGTTACCAGGTTTATGGCTTGTAATCATAATTAACAGACCCCAAGAAAGTCATTCAGGTCTTGATTTTGAAGCCTTTAATCTATCTCCTAAAATTATAGGCTCAATTTGAAACCTTGGAGCAATAATCCATAAGTAGAACAAAGCAGACTAAACTATCCAGCTTCCTAACAATATTCTAACAATGCCTGACTAGAACAATGAACTCATTGGATTGAATCAGTGTTAATAATCACCAAGTAAGATAAAATAGATACAAATTTTGTAATTTTCAGAAGTTTTAATTATTTCTACATAAGAACACCCAAGTCCTAATTTTGAAATATTTGAACATTGTTAACAATTCCAAGTAGAACCGAAATTAATTATATTTTGAGGCTTTCCAACTGTCTAAAAATATCTAGGTAAAATACTAGATTTGGATCTAATCTGGATTAGGTCCAATATTGATGCATTCTATCAGATATCACAAACTCTAAGAAAAACATATCAGATACCGAGTTAAGAGATGGCTCTATAATTGGAACCATTTTAGAAATCTCCTAGTAAGAAAATTCAGGTACTAATTTTAGAACAAACTGCGGCCAAATATAGAAACCCTTTAAGAGTATAAAATTCCTAAGTAGAAAGAGTTGAGTTAGGTTTAACAACTTTTTACCTTTCCAAGAAATTCTTGGACTTATTTTATCACATCCGATGCTTTTTAAAGCACACCAACTCGTTAAAATTAATCCGAAATCGTTGGGCGTCTACGTGCCATTAATTTCTTGGCAAATGAAATGAAAATATAGGTGGAAGCGCTTCACGGAAACGCCCGAACTGAAAGAGCCCAGGATAACGTATTGCATATTTGCTAGGACCATGTGTAAGTATTTGTTTGCTCGATGATCCATTGAAAATCCACGTCTGCCTGTCTATCTAAACAATAGAGAAATGAGGAGATGGGAAAGATAAACCGGGAAAACTACACATGTAACCAGCGATCTCTTCCATTGCATTGGGCGTACGTCGGACGGACGTATCACACTCGAATGTCCGCACGCTTGCCTAATGGAAAGTAAACATGAATTTTTGCCGTACCGAATGTTACGTAAGGACGAGGACGAGTTCGTCCGACGCTGCAATGGCATCATTGCATCCGTGCGGCCAAACGAATCGCAAGAGAAGAGCAGACGGAAGAACGGTTGGAATTGTTTACTGAAAGTCAACGGTGATGATCATCATGATTATTTAGTTTGGCTCCTCTAACAACCATCCATTTAGTTGCCGTTCAGTTGTCGGTTGCTATGGTGGATCCTCGGGGTTTACTCGTTCTTTGCGATTTATACAAAAGGATCCAGGAGAACGGGGTTTTCTAATTTTGTTTTATTGTTTGCAGAGCAATGCTTAGTGAAATCTGACTTGTAGCATGGAGGGACAATCTGCAAGAGTTCTGGATGGTGAAATGATGATAGTTGAGTTGTTAAGATATCTGCAGAAAATTGATAGATCTAAATATCTAAATTTAAAATCTCACGGTTTTTTTTATATTTATCCTTATTTTGGAGTAAGATTGATTGAATTGTTGATTTCAGTATGCCAGAAATTTTGAAACGAAAATGTTTAAATATTCTCTAAGAACTATTGCTTATAGTCATTATGAATGTAGTGACTTAATGATGAGTGAATAGCTCAAAACAACGATGAACATATTTGAAATTTTAGATTATTTCTTTGTTCAATTTAACACCTTTAGAGTTCATCTAAATATCCAAATTTAAAATCTGGTGGTTTTTATTATAATTTATCCTTATTTTTGAGTATGACTGATTGAATTGTTGATTTCAGTATACCGGAAATTTTGAAATGAAAATATTTAGATATTCTCTAAGAACTATTGCTGATAGTCATTATGAGTGTAGTAACTTAATGAAGAGTGAATAGTTCAAAACAACGATGAACATATTTGAAATTATAAATTATTACTTTGTTCAATTTAACAACTTTAGAGTTGATCTAAATATACAAATTTTAAATCTCTTGGTTTTTATTATATTTTATCTTTATTTTGGAGTAAGATTGATTGAATTGTTGATTTCAGTATGCCAGAAATTTTGAAATGAAAATGTTTAGATATTCTCAAAGAACTATTGTTGATCGTCATCATGAGTGTAGTGACTTAAGTAATGTCGATGAACATATTTGAGATTTTTGATTCTTTCTATGTTCAATTTAACAACTTCAGAGTTTTCTTATTCATATCAGAGATATCATCATATTTTCAAGAAGAGTTGAAGTTAATTCAATCCCCAAATTCAGTATCAGATGTCTCTCCCTAAGTGATGAAGAAAACAATATTCGTTTGACAAAGAAATAAAGCATCCTCCAAAAAACTGCTTTTGTTTCTACAAGAGAATAAATGCAAACCAACAAAACCCTTATCATTCGCCCTGAATTCACAATTTTTGGCAGTAAACACCAGAAAAAAGTCACACGAAACGAGCCTCGGAGACCATCCATATATAAATCAACTTTGAGTATAACTACCAGCTATTTTTCAGCTATAAAACGGCCGACAATTTGTTTACTTTTGTTTATATCTATATATTTTTTCGGTATACATTAACTTAATTGTGCTATTAAGGGCAAACCATAAATCCTTCCTATCTGTGCTTTCTTTTTCGCTCTCGGACATTTACGCATCCTTGTAGTTTTAAGCTGTTATCAAAGTGAAATGCGAGCAAGCACTTGATTTCAAACGTTACACTCGATTGAGTGCGCTCAAACTCATTCGGCGCGTGTGCATCGAGTGAAAAATGTATCTATTGGCCTAATATTTCCTGATATTTGAATGCGTCCGGAGTATATATTATTTTATCTTTCATTTATTGCATTGGTCGCTCGTTTCATCCCACCGTTCGCCGATCAGATATTCAATTCATTCGTTTCGCTCGCGGTCGCATTTCCATGCGAACGTAAGCAAATTCATTGTGGGCGATGTCGTTTTGTGTGTCAATTGTGTATTGTATCAACAAAGTGCCGTATACGTTTTGTACGATAGGTATTTTATATGAGACGACGATGCGGACGATATGGAACCGAAATGGAATGCGATTCGAATCGAATGAACGATATTTATACGCCCGGGCAACAATCAAATAAACGAATTGCTTTTCCACTTTTCAATTTTTACCCAACTCTCTCCAAACTCCGAAAATGCGGCGTCCTGTTCTGTATTATTTATTAATGTGAAATGCGTTCATCATTTATCAGTGATAAAAACACGAGCGTATTGCCCTCGGACAATTTCCATGCAATTATCCTGCGACATTTTTCATCAATACACACATATATTCAATTAAAACATTTTCAATTAACTATCGAGTTCGGTGATTGTATTTTTGCATTTTGTATTCCCATTGTTTTATTTAATTATTTATAGCTGTAATTCTACATATTCGCATTTTAAAAATACAATAAATTATGTATAGTTTTAAATAGGGCACAATAAGTTTGCTGAAATGTTTACATGTTTCCAAGTTGAAAGTCGAAAATTGAATGGACGCAATGATATTCATTGTTATAACAGAAGCTAATTAAAAACCAAAATGAAAAGCCCTCAACTTTCTATTGTCCTTGTAATTATTAATTAAAATTTCTTCTCGTATATGACATCAATGATCAAATTTGCAATTGATGCACTAATTCATAACACAATTTTGTTAAAATAATTATAGTCAATGAAGTAACAAATGTTGGCATCAATTGTTACTTATTTAAAAGTTAGTTCTAATATTAAATTATGTAACAAAATAAATTAAAGAATAAAAACTTATCCAGCCCTTTTGAAATCTTCTAAATTTCTTTACGATTTTGGTTTATTTTTAGATATCAATCCCCAGTTTTAAAATATTTATTCGGAAAAACAAAAAGATATAACAGAAAATGTACAGATTAAAATTATGTATTCTCTAATGACATACCCTCTTATTGTACCATTCGAAAAATTGTTAAATTATATTTCACTTATGATAGTTTTCTAAATATAGTGAAATATTATCAACTAAAATATAAATTGATATCAATATCAATTAGAATTTTTTTCTATTATATTTTTAAAAAACAATTGAAAAAATTAATATAAAATTTCTAGCTTAGTAAATTTTTTTAATGGTGATTTCATATTATTATCCTTTTGCTAATTATTTAACAATTTACTATTTCAAAATTGCCATAAAAATTTAATTAATATGAGATAATGTAATCATAATTATATAAAAAACATGTCAGAAATCACCTTTAAAGTCTGAAATGTTTACTATCTTTAATTGATTTCTAAGAACATTATTCAAATTAATCTTCTTGATATTGGTAACATTTGATATTTTTACGGTAAAATCTTCAATATTAACCAAAATTTTAGTCTCTCTCGAATAGAAAAAAGTGTTCCTTTTGAAAAAGCACTATGGTCCAAATATCTTTATTATGTAATGTCCTTTTGTTTATCTGTACGTAAAGAAAATTTTATGAAAGAAATTCAACCAAAATTAATACAAATTAAAAATGATTAAATATTAGCACAACATTTAAGAAAAAAGTTTCAAAGTTTGATACGGAATTTACATATCTTTGAAAAAAATAATGGCTAAATCAATTATTTATCACTACCAGATTAGTTATCAATTATTTCATCAATTTTTGCGGAAAAAATTTCAAATTAAATTTAATTGGACAATTCGAGTGTTTCGAGAATTCCAAAAATAAAACCTGAACCCAATTTGAAACGAAACGTTTTCCCATTTTTAACGAGATCAAACAGAAAAAAAACGCAATAAATATAGTACAATGAGTAGGCGTTATTCAAATGATTTCATTTCATTCGCGTTCCCATTAATTCAATTATTTTAATGGCGAATAAATGAAGCAATTCTACCTTAGCATCAAACTGGAAGGCAACCAGCCAAAAAAGGACTCACCTGAAACAAACAAGAAAAACAATTAGCAAAAAAACAAACAATCAATTACGCGTCGTAAGCGCTATCAGTAGGTGATACTAAAGTTTCTAATTGAAAATCAAATTGCAGAACGAATGGGCCCCGAGTCGGCCGGCTGTCTAGCCAGCAGAAAATAAGTGAAACACAATCATCTTCGTCCGCCTTTCTTGTTTTTATTGCCTGCCATCGCTGCGAGGATAGTGGAAACGCGCGTATCATGCGAAACGAGCCAATGAAAACGGGGCCGAGACGAGAAGACTTACGTTTGTTTTCGGAATCGTTGGGAATTAGGGACAAATTGAAGATTTGTCTGATGTAACCGATGCAGGACTGCTGGTCGGATGATGGTGGTGGTGTTGGTGGCGGCAGACTGCCTCCAGCGAACCGAAAGACAATGCGAACCAACTAGCAACGAAGACTCGAGGAATCGTTTGCGAGTCGCACGATTATCTCAAACTGTGATCTCTTTGATATTACGCGCTATTGGATTAAAACGCGAATGCGACGTCGCCGGCGTCGGAGGCGGCAGAGACGACGGTTGCATTCGGCGTCCTAATCTACTCGATCTTAAATTATTTATTACATTGTTTTCCAACTCTCTGTGAATGAGCGCGCGCCAATTTATATTTTCAGACAGCGACGCTTTTTTTTACGACGTGCCATTAGGTGTAATGTGTTGTCGGTCGAAGACGACCAGCGGTTGTAATTAAGGTGCATTTCAATATGGGTTTTAGTGAACAAGGTTCATGTGTGATGGAGGAAGTTGGTATTCATTGCGTATTCGGGTAATGCATCCTGGAAGGACGCAGGAAGTGGAAAACTTGCTATTTGGACGTTTTGTATGCGAAATGTAAAGTTTATACATGCGAAATCTGTTTATTTAGGCTGAAATGAACCAGTTTTCCGTTAGGTCGTCAAGCCAGACGTCATTCAGCCTGATTATTTATGTGTCATGTATGCTAAACACTCTCAACGTGTGGCTGTCATCGCGTATAATGTCAACATTTTATAAACAAGCGTGTATTTGCATTTCCCTCGGTTAAATATTTCATTTTTCTTCAGCTCTTTTCCAAGTTACAATATTATAGAGTTGAAGGTTTGAAAATTTTCAGCCGCTATTTTTTGTTCCAAATATATGACAGATCATTATTCCTGCACAATATTTCTAGAAAATAAAATTTGGAAATTTGCCAAAGAGCAAGATTTCAATTACCTTTAAAATTTTCTTTGTAAATGTACTATTTATTCATCCAATCCGTTTGAAATGCATTTTTTTAACTTAAAGTGGATTACATGTGATATTAAAACAGTTTTTTTAATAATAATTCTAACTGGATGGAATTATTATATGAGAAAAATTTTGTCTGTTTGTTTATCAATAAATAAAAATTAACTTTAATAATTTCGAAAGGAGTAAATCTGTTTAGCAAAAGTTTAAAAAGTTATCAAAATTCCATGATCCTTTTTGGGCAGCTATTTTTAAGTTACAGGCAAATTATATCGCCAGTCAAAATATAATTAATCACCATTTGGAATTTAGGTATTGCTCAATAAACCATGATACCTGATAATGATATAAGAAAATTTAAAAAATTGATAAAACAATTGAACATGTATATTTAGAAAAAGTTTGTAGTTCAGAAGCTGTTTCAGGACAGATCACCAAATTCAGTTCAGTTTTGAAACTGTATGGTCTTACCAGGATATAGAACAATGGAAAAAGACTGTTACTAATGATTTTTTAAGTCAGTTATCAATAAACAACGGAACAACGGAATTTTACAACAGGAAAAAGAGGGATAGAAATGTATGCATAATGTCATTCAAAATATCGTTTACAAATTTTGGAAGAAGAACTATAATTTTCAATGAGATATACATAATCAAATCTCAAAGTCTCTGAGTGTAAATTATATAAAACTAGCAGATCTGACAGACGTTGTCGTGTACACATGTCATTAATTTAGAATTTCATGGAAAAATATCATCTAGAAATCTCGAAGACTTTGTTGATTCACTTGTAGTTTTGCCTGTCAAATAAATTACAAAATCTACAACTACTTGCAGCAATTGTTCGAACTCTACGAATTTTCCGGAAGGTTTTCCTAAAATTTTCCTCCTGCTCCTTGCAATTAGAACTGTTTAAAAGGAGATTGATCCAAATCGGCACCGTTTTCAATTTTTGAATTACCATACATTTTTATCGCTCCATTTATATATAAATATATAGATTTTACAATTTCAAAAGTGGAAAGGAATTATTCTAGAAAAATCTTGATAGCAAAATTTATTGATTCATATGAGGAAATTTGAAAATGACTGAATTAAAATTCAATAAACGATTCTCAATTTTTTTGCAAGGAATGATTATATGAAATTAGGACACAAATCAAAAAAAAAATAGCAAGCAGTCATGTGACTGATTGGAAGTCGGTGATCTTCCTTCAGGATCTTTATAGCAAACTGCTATCGCTCACAATTTAATATCGTGCGAAATATAATAAACATTCCAGCATTTTCTAATAGCTTCCCGATCCCTAATAACGTGAGGATATCGATGCGCGGAAACGAGGAGCACATCAGCTCCCACGAACGCCGTCTGCATTGCAGCACTCCTTACCAGCCAACTCTAATTCTATTTTCAGCACTCACCTACAACGCTTGAATTGCACGGCTCCCATGTGAGCGCATTCGGCAGGTATGCCACCGATCGAGACCATGATGACACCGAGCGCCGACGCCGGAAAGAATTGCAAATATTGGAAGCAATAATGGCGGGCGTAATGCGCGACGCCCGCGCGAAATTCTATTTATCGGTAGATGTGTGCGCCGCCCCCAAACCCGAACGACATTCACCAGCCACCCATCTTCACTCTCAATAAGGAGCCGACAACAAGTCTCCTATTTCAAGTATTTCATGCCCGTGTTGGGAATTTCAGCGACTCCTCATTACTTCCGGTTAGACGTTGAGTGTGCATGATGCGAGGACGCGTTCCGTCTGGCTGGGCAGGAATAGCGAGCGCCGCTCCCGCAGAAAGAAATGGAAATGTACGAGTGTCGGAGGCACAAACCACATAAGTTAATACGATGGTCCTGGAAGCGCCATCGTTACTCGTCCAATGGTGTAGGAGTGTACTCTTAAATTTCTGCACGCGGCCATCTTCAGCAGGCCGAAAATATATTTATGTATTATCTCTTCTGAATTTGAGCCACGGCCACCATGAATACCAACGAGTTGCAAACTTTATTAAGTCACGTACTTGATGCGGAAACTTTTCGCGATACAATAATGTTCATATTTTCATGAAATTTCGCGTTTATCTTAAGGGGGTGGAATTCTAATGAATTTTTGCTCAAATCTTTGCATTCAGTTTCACGCCAAATTCTCCAAGTTTAATTTTTCATTTCTTCCAATCTACCAAGCTTCAGGAGTCTCAGAGTTATTGGTCTTCAAGCACGCAATCTTGGTACACAAAATAATTACCCTTCATCATCATTATTCAAAAGTGTGAAAATGGGCTGATTCTTTGACTACTCTGATGTTATCTCAGAGGAGGGATTTGATAGCACATGCAAATTAAGGGATATCTTTAACAAATCAGATCAGTAGGAAGGTAGTCGATTCACATGTTCAAAAATTTAGGAAGGTCTTAAGCAACTAGAACTAGAGCAAGGTAGAATGATAAGGAAGTGACCTCAACATTCTATAACTAAATGATAAGAAGATCTATTATCATAGTGTATGTTGTTGACGAGTGATTTTAATAGCGTATTTGTAGTTTTAACATGCCTCCATTTTACCAATTTATTAGTTTTGACAAATCTTTGGATAGGAAAAGAACAACAAACATGATAAGATCATAGAAGTAGTTTGGCGTCTAATTCTGCAAAGTTCCAGATCATTCCTTGATAAGCTATCTAATTTCTGTTTATTTGAAGATAAAAATTCCAGAATTTAAATCTTGATTTAGTTACCCAACATTTTCCCCATTCTAAATAACATCATTTCCAGGAAGACATAAACGACTTCATAATATTATATTTTTACCTTTTTGAACAAAATTGAATTGGAATCTGGTGGTAAATTCAATGTTATGTACACTCATCCGGCGTCCGTTTCTGCAGCAAATGCGTTTTCACCGGCATGAACTCCAAGTTTTTAGCGCTGCGCAAACACGCCTAGACAAACTCCCACGCATATTTCAGCAGCGGCAACGTCTTGCGTCTTCTGCATTTGATTGCACTTATGAGCGTGGTGCACGGCAATAAGCGAGCGCTTCTCATTCAAAGTCAATTCGTCGGCGCGCGTTTTCTTTGGGCGCAATTCATCGAGGCTGAAACTTGCTGGTGGCTTCCAGGTGCATCTTTCAATATGCCGCTCAATCCTTCCTGCTCCTAACTAAATTTAATGTAAATTTAACTACTCAAATACACTCGGGGCACGACGTGCATCTGACGTCGGGGCGACTCGTAAAAGATGAATACAACTCGCGGAATTAAGTGCGTCGGATTTAAATTAGGATTTTCCTATTTTCCTTCCACTTCGAATAAAGTTGCGGGCCAATTTCGCGAAAATACGCGACGAATTCAATTCCGAGCGTAGATCATGTTCGCGCAATAATTGCGAATGAGGACGTGAAAATAATGAGCAAAACGTACGTTTTTTATCAGTTACATTTTGGTACAACGACGTGCGGAAATTACATCCTGATTTAAACCACGAATATTCCAAGCAAACAGCGGGACGGGACGGGGAACAACAACTCAAACAGGAGTGAAGATGCACGCATCGTTGAATCGCGATGGAATTAAACGCGTGTCAACTACATAATCATCATCAGTGGTGTTAAATGAAAAACGGGTTCTTCTCCTCTTTACATCTCATCTCTTCGTCGAGTCGAGTTGCTTGCGGTCCATATCAACAACACATCCGGTCGTGTCGTGCGGGGCTTTAAAATTAACAACGACAACACGTTCATTAATCAAAGTGATGATGGCTCATTCGGTACGTGGTTTCAGAATAATCATCACAAATTCACGTTTCTTTCGTTTCGTCTCGTTTTACATTCAGTTTTTCTGCGCTTTTCCCAGCTTCGTCCATTTCGCTTCAGCGTGTGGTGCGTGGCAAAGAATAACTTCCATTTCAATATCTTTAGCTCTGGCATGGAGATATGGAGGTATTTGTAATCGCCCAGGGACGTGAAATGTTTTAAATTACAGGAAGCGTGACGCAACGCAACGCATCACATGACAAACGTGGAACGAGCACTGAGGACGGGATGAAAAGTGGAAAATTCAGTACGCTATGGTAGCACATGCCCATTTTCAAGACAGGAATGAAATCAACATTTCCCAGGTGAGCTGATGCACATCAGACGCACACCTTGAACAATAACTGTAACGTCACGCGGATTTTCTTTATTTTCCAACATGTTTTACTTATTATTCTGATTTTAGATGAGTTTTCCAAAAGTGTCAAATCAAATCTGTCTTTCCTGTTAAGATTCTGACATCATTTTGATTGGTATGTTTTTAGATATGCACGTTCAAGGATAAAATATATTCACTTCTTTAAAATTATGTTTTTCCAATGGAATCTGAAATTCCTTTGATCCTTCCCCAATTTCATATAACAAATCTGAATTATATTTCTTCTTTTCTGAATTGATGATGCTTTCTGAATTAGAAGAACTAGAAAAGGTATTGGTATAAGGATAAATGAAAATTGATTACAAGATTTGGATTTAAATTGCTAACAGAAAACTATTTGTAACATATTATTCAATAATTTCTGACTAGATAATTGAAAATTTGAAAATTTCTTTATGCTTGACATGACAACGTTAAAAAATTATTTGTTGTAGAATCTCATGGAGGTTCTTCTTTGTTGGGCACGCGTATAAAGCAATTATAAATAAATTTAATTAATATTCCCGGTGCGCAAGGTAAAGTTGTTGAGTGGCAAAAATAAAAGAAAAACGTGCGGGAAATGCGGCACGCTAGAGATGAAAGAAAAGAATGCAGGAAGCATGAACAACACGCTGGAGATTTGCAACGTTTTGTGCGTTCTTTTGTCGCGCGCGCTTAATTACGTTTTTAATTATATTAGATTAGCATTAACGTACATTTTTGTGGAAATGACGCGCTTGTTATGTGAAACTTGTGCATCGTCTCTCTTATGTGATAAGCCGAGGGGCATTTGCAACATGCAGACGCTTTTCTGCACTAAACCGAATCGTGAGAGCATTGTGTTTAGCCAAGCATTCTTGTAAATGCATTCCAAGTATAAAAACATGATTTTTAAAGAGGTGGTGGAGTTTTTGGGACCTTTTAAAATTGTTTCTTTGAATATTTTGAAGATGGGCTTTATTTTGGCTTTTGCTATGGTTGCAATTGTTTAAGGAGGAATTTCTTCTACTTTCAAATAGTTGGATATAAATTTGACCTAGAAATAGGGCACACATTTTGAAAACCAGAAGTTGAAATCAATGAATTAGTGTCAAAGAATATTAGAAAAAAAGTAGTATCTATTCAGTTACAATAATGATGAATTTATTTCAAGAAATTAAATGTTGTTGATGTAAATAGATCTTCCCTTAACATGCAATATAAATATTACTTGCACATTCTTCAGAAGAATAAATTGAATTGCTTCAATTATAGAATGCAATGTATTTTAAATGAGCTTAGAATTGTTTATTTATCAAGATCTCTTATTTAATTACACGTAATTATATGTTAAGTATAAATGTTAATTCTCTTCAGACAAGCAAATTTTACAAAAACTTGCAGTAACAATATTTTTCAATACCTAATATCTTAGATTCTAGAATTGTTTTTTTTTTCAGTTGAAACATAAATCCATAAAATAACAATAATTATTTATACCGCAAATTAACTCAAACAAATGATCTTCAATCAAATCTTCAAAGTCTAAAACTAAATACTTATAGTTTGAGTAATAAATTAATTTTATGAAATAATTATTTTGGTACCATTAAACAGATTTATTATCCTGTATCTCAGAGACCACAAACAAAGGTGATTTTAGAAGAAATGTTTGACATTAGATGGATTGCTAGCTGTTTCTTAATTTTTTTTTTTTTTGAATGGGAAAGCTTCAATTCTAAAGAGAAAGACTATCGAAAGCGTTCTTCACTCAAAAGCGAACAAGGAACTGACAAAAGGTCATATGATGGAAGAAGATAATATACAGATAATATCTTTTATAGATAGAAAGTTCATTATGACTGAAATATAAATGAAATTAATAGAGTCATATCAAATAAATTGAGTGCACATCCCTACAATCTATTTTTGAAAAACACCTCGTCAATTTCAGAAATTTACATATTCATCCATTACTGATGCCACTACAATAATTGTCATGGGCCAACAAGCAACCAACCCTCACGAGTCTGCACACTTATTCTCCGATTTTAGTGCTTGTTTGTCTGGATGGCAAACAGCAAACTAAAAACAAAGCCCGTAAATAACAAGCAGCACCACCAAGCAGCGTACAATAGACTTATGAAGAGGCAAACCGCCGTGGAAATATAGCGACGATGGTGTATGGTCGAGTGGGCGAGGTGTGTAGGAGGAGTAGATCAGAAGTGTAAGCATGCAGCAAACGTGAACGCGAACCATCCGAAGGACTGCTCCAGTTTGTATGTGTCGGTTGGTTTACTAGAGATGAGAAACTTTCCCGAGCGTTATAAATTATTATTTGTGACATGCATGCGAACCATCTGTCCGTATAATTGGGATATATACATACGTACCGGTCGGGATGGGATTCGGCGGATTGTTCGCCGATATTTCCACATGGATATATGCGTATAAGCGACATGAAGCGATAGCAGATAACGCGGATGGACTGGCTCGGCCCACTCCCGACTTCGGGATGTGTTTTGTATATTTACGCGCATCCAGAATGGGACGGGAGTGTGGGGAATCCGAATGGAGATGCTCGTATATCATTTCTGTCCGCGGCCGGGCGGGTGCACGCTCATCCCGATCCTGGTGCGCCTCCTGCACGCCTGTCCTCGTCCGATAGGGGACCTCAAACTTGGACGAACATCCCACATAGTTGCGGTGCTCATTCCTCTTCTCTGCGCTAAACTTATTCTTCATCCGCGCGCCACCGGATCATATTGTTCCCAGTCATCCAGACTACGAACATCAGCCCCAACAGCAACAACATTGGTAGAGTAAACATCTTTCTAATATGCAACGACAAGTCGGATTCCTTCTTTTGGAGTTAAATCCCCGAATCAAATCCCACCGATTTATTTTTTCGATATCGTTTTGTTTATAAAGAATAATAATTGAAATATATCAGGTAGAAAAGGTTTTGGAGCTTAAGACATTCTAAATTTGATGGTAGGTGGCTCCAACTTGGCATTAGGTTAAATTTGTTGTTATTTAAGGCCACAATAACATTATACATAGCGTCTGGTCTGAATTTTTGGAAATGGATTTTCGGATCCGAGGTAATACATGAAGAATCCAGCAATTGTGATTATTGTGTCTATCTAAATTGACGACAATACCAATAGCATTTCTGACCGGAATTTTGTAAATCCCTACACGGGATTTGAAAGTACATTAAATTTGCAATAAAATGATGGCTGAATCATTTTTATTGGTAGTTCAGTTACTGAGAAACAGCTAATAGAAAAGAGACAACATTTAAATGAAAAAGCACGTAATGAAAAATAATCATTTTAGGCCATATGACGACAATGCCAATAGCATTTCTAGTTGGAATTTTGCAAATGTCTAAGCGCCAGTCCAAAGTACATTAAATTGCCTGTAAAATATGCTATGAATTATTAGAATCAGACTTCTGGTTCCGAAATAACACACAAAGGATTAAGTAATTGTGATCATCATGTCCAAGCAACTCGACGACAATACCTGAAGTATTTCGCGGCGGAATTTTGTAAATCTATAAATGGCATTTGAAAGTAGATTAAATTTTGAATAAAATGGTACCTGAATCATTTTTATAGGACCTATACTTACTGAGAAACAGCTGACTGAACATTGATGATTAAAAATAGGAAATATGATAATACAAAATTATAAGTTTATGCCAACTTGACGACAAGGCCAATAGCATTTCTTTATGGAATTTTGCAAATATCTGAATACCAATCGAAAGTATATGAAATTACCTAAAAAATAAGGTCTGATTTAATGAAATTGGACTTCAGGTCCCGAGATAATACATGAAGAATTCAGTAATTGTGATCATTATGTCTATGCAAATTGACTTCAATACCAATAGTATTTCCGGACGGAATTTTGTAAATCTGTAAACGGCATTTAAAAGTTGATTAATGTGTACATCAATGAAATGGATCAATGAAATGGTGTCTGAACTATTATTATCGGACCAATCCTAACTGAGACACAGCTAAGAGAACATTGATGATCAAAAATAAGATACAGGGCAATAAAAATAATCATGTTATGCCAAATTGACGACAAGGCTAATAGCATTTCTAGGTGGAATTTTTCAAATATGCAAATACCAAACGAAAGTACATTAAATTACTTAAAAAATGTGGTCTCAAATATTGGGATTGGATTTCCGGTCACGAGATAATACAGCGATGATTGATATGACGTAACTTAATAGTACCTTCATAATGCTTCATTTTAATAGTTTAACCATTAAATCTTATAAAATCAGTGAATGTGAATTGGGAAACCAACTTCTCATCTTGTAAAACACAATCTGCAAAAATAATAATTGAATGAGAAGAATAATAATTGCCTTCACAACCAACATTCTTTCTTGCATCAGAAAAAAAATCAAAAAAGTGATTCACTTCTTGAACAACAGCAGCTAATTAAAATACGAATCTTCGCTATAAGCGCACAAGAAATAATGCAATTCCCGAGGGAACCCAGCAGGAAATATTACGCAGCCAGCTAATCTCTCTCGGAATCGATATAACATAGTTATGACTACTTGCTGTTGTATAATTTGTATATTTATGAGTTTTTAAGTAGATTTACATTCAATTCACTTTGTCTCGACGTCGTCGTCGACGGCGACGTCTTCTTCGCTTTAAACGTCGAGTCGGCAGCGACTCGTCGAGAAACACTTCTCCAACACGCTTTATTACTTCGTATTGCGCTAAAACTCCAGACGGAAATGAAGCAAAATCACCCCTCATTCGTTCGCTGAATTTTGCGCATTTCAAGTGCCAGCCGGCGCTGGGCACACTCATTGCTCATCATTGTGCTCACGCTCGTCGTTATCCTCATCGTTACCAGCATCATCATGAACGGCCGAATAAGTAACGCTTTACGGCTTGAAATTGACGCGGCGGAGAGTTGCTGACGAATTTCGCCTTTGGTAAGAATGAGAGTTAATTCCACGAATCCACGAGCCATACTCGAATGTCGCTAATGAAATTTAAATTTCAGCGTTGCTCGAAAATGTTTTCCAATTTATTTGCCAAATTCATGAAACAAATGAATAGGAATGTACACATAATCAAATAAGCGGATCTAGGACATTTGTAACAATGGAATCATTTGTTATTTTGTTGTTGTGGAAGGTTTTCATAGTACCATCAATTATGGTATGACAAATTTTGCAACTTATTTCAATTAGGAAGCTGATTTTAGGTGTTCCAAGAAAAGTAGATATCAATAGAGTATTAATCTAAAAAACTGTATTGTTTTCATGTTTTAGCAGCAGTTCATTTTTCTAAAATCTTAATCCTCATCTAATAGTTTTTGTTCATTCATCTGTTCGATTGTTATACTCTGCAAGTTGGAGACCTATCTTACAGAATGTCATGAATATACTTTTCAGAAAGTACCTCAATTCAAATTCGAGCATCTTGTGTTCTATTGGTAATTGAAGAAGGCATGAGCAAAAGACTTCTGCGAAAATGATGTGCAGAGTTCTCAGCTTTTTTTGACTTTGATTTCTTCGATACAAGTTGATATTACATTTGATTTTTTAGTAATAATCAGTTAATAGAAGGCATTATAAAAGATAATTAGATGACAAAATTTGTGAATACCTAATGAAGCTGTTAAGCAGACAATTAAAATAATTGTTATAAAAACAAATTTGCATACCAAATTCAACGACATTTGGTGAAGTACTTAGAAACTATTATTGACATGATCGAGTGTGTCACCATAAAACAGGATATCCTACCATTAATATGTCAAAAAACATCTTACCAATTAAAAAATTATGAATAAAGTTAATATTTGCTGCAAGTTGTTAAAAATTTTAAGAACACTGTTTATCAATGCATAGTTAAATCCAGGGATAGAAGCTTTTAATTTCAGTATAGTGTTTAAGAACAACCTTACTTCCTGAATTTTAAATACAATCATTGTGAGATATTTGTGAGTAATTCTTGTAAGATTAAGCAATTCAAGAAGTTCAAGATATATCTGGTCTGAAGGATGATACATCGAATTTGGATTACCTACAATTTACTCGTCCATTATCCCATTTCGAATTTTTCTAATAATAATTAATCCAGTCAAATAAATGATTTCACGATTAAAAGTTTGTGACCTTTTTTGTAAATTTAACTATAGAATAACTGTTGAAAAAAATGCTTAAAAATTAGTCCCCAAAAACAACCTTCAAATTCCCTCTGACTCTGAAGTATACAAAGCATTGTTGTCTGGCATGACATCATTAACTCGAGACGAAACATTTTTTCGCCGGTGTCATTGTATCAGCAGACGTGATGCGCGCTGAAATGCAGTCGAATTTGAGTTGCAAATTTCTTAAACGTGTTTCCACCAACGCAGCGCGTGAGCAGCGTACACAAACCGGAGGAAAATGCTGCGCATCCACCAGCAGAAAGAAAAAACACGACGAGTGGATGAAGTTTGTCGTCGTCGTCGTCGTCGTCGCCGTCACCTTTCTCCAAGTCGACGCAACCCCGGATGAACGTTATACGTGATCGAAGCCGGTTTTATGACGCGTTTGAGGGTATCCGCGCTTCCGGCATGTACTCATATACGACCCCTCATCCCCCGCATTCATCCGGGAGTAAACCATCCGCCTCCTGCGATTGCAGGAAAGCCACTCCCGCGTCCCGAAACGCGTCTTCCTCTCACACTCGCTATTTTTCTATAGCAAATGAATTTATTGAGAATTCCAGCTCGGCGCGCGCGAACTAAATTACGACTGGATCAGTTTCGCTCGCAGCGCATAAATTCGCTGTTTTTTTTGTGCTGCGAAATAAATAAATTTCCAGCGGAAATATTTTCATTTTACAAGTGCAACAGCGCCGCCGAATAAATTACTCTATGGCTTGCTTAGCGCACAAAGTGAAAATGAATTGGGTGTGAATAAGTTTTCCAAATGAAAAACTTGTCGCTGCCGTCATCGCCGAGGTACGATGAGGTGAAAGAGGAGGACACACCACGACTTTTCATTTTTCATCATTTTATGTAAGGTGCACGATGAAGAATGGGCATCGCGACGGAAGCGCATGCAGTGTAGATCATACGGGAAGCCAACAAAAAAAAGGATGGAACCGGGAAAGAACTCGCCGAGGAAGAATTCATCGCGCATTTCGTTCTGTGGTAGGCATTTCGCAAATGAGAATCTCATTCGCTCTTGGCGCGCTCAAAACTAAATTAGATGGCAGTAAAAATAAAATAAAAATTGTGGAGTTGAATCATATTCTTGGATGAGTATGTGGGAAATGGCATCGTAGAATTTTCACTCGTTTTTAATTAAATTCACTGCGCATTTCCCGTTCGAAAAAATAAAAAATTCAATAATCTCCACTTACAATTAGAAAAGTAAATAAAAATACCCACTAATTAATTAACATTTTAATTGAATAGCAGATAAGTTAAATGGAGTTCATTATAATTTTTATATTTAATCAAGCCTTGTAGATTTTCCCCCTATTTTAGATTATTCTAGAACAACTCTTACAAAAATGAATTATGCAAATATTTTTTGTATAAGTGGGATAAAACTTCAATTGGGGTTCTTTATTGTTAAGATGATAAAGGTAGAAAAAGTGGCTTGGTAATTTGACGTTTGAAAATAATTTATTCAACTTCACATTTATTTGGAATATGAAATTTAGTCATTAAACACGTTGGCTGAAACGTTGCTTTCGCATTGAGTTATTCGACTTTTCGGTGCGCGTACTTGGTATAAAATGGAGTACGGATGTAAATAATGTCGAATTGCGGGGGCGTTCTGCGCGCAATTTCTTTGAGCGACTGTTTGAACGCGAAGAAGTTGAGCGAATGCTTGCGGCTTGTTCGATCTGCATCAAATGGCGCTGCTAAACTACAACATAACCAGCAGGCAGGGCTCGGCCATGGCTGAAGCGATTATTCAAAAAGATTTCGAAGCGTATAATTATGTAAATAACAACTAGAGAGTCGGGACGCATGCAACCGGCCGCTTAGGGCTGAATTTTTCGTCCTGTTTTACCATCACACATGCGATCCTCGGATCTGGGACCGAAAAAACACGACCAGAAAATCGATGCTAGCAAATAAAGGTAACAATACTAAATGTATACCTCTGGCATCACTTCCGGGAAATCGCAAATAAATAAAATTTGAAACATCCCAGCAGGACGAAATTGGTAATTGTGGGATAAATACAAGATGATATAAACGAAGGATCATAAAATCGGAGGAAAATAAAAGTCAGCAGTATTGACTCGCAGCGAAGGAGTAATCGCATCCTTCCGGGTGAAAAAAAGGGTCCCGTTATCCTTGCAAATAGTTTTCATGGCCGCCTCTTCCTGCCGCAATAAAATTATTTAACCCTTTCCGCTCCGATGGGAGAACTCGAAGGAATTGCAAGTATGCATAAATGGCTCCAGTCGAGCAATGAATAATCCTCGTTCCCGAGGATCGGGGAATGCAGGGGGAATGCGTATAAAAATATTATTCTAAGTTATTTGGTTATTTGTTGGAGCGGTGGCACAAACTATTCGCGTTCGACTTGCTCCACGTCGAATGGATTTGTTTCACTTTATATGTGCGCTCATGTGCCCAGTTGAAACTGGGTCGCGTCTTTAATAATAAAAATCTACGGGAATGCAGGAAGATGTACGGGAATCATCGCAGCACCAGCGCCAAAAGCGCAAAAGTAAACGCTGCGAGTAAAAAGTCAGACAAGAAAACAACTTTTTACTGTTTCTCCCTCTATTTTTTTTTTGTTTTTGGTTGTTCCACATTCGGACGTTTAACATAAAATAACTAGACGTGAAATTTGGAGCAATTGAAGAAAGGATTTGGATGGGAAAATTTTCCGGAGATATAAACTTTCAGTTAATATTATACAATTCAATTTAGTCCAAAATTGGAGCTTAGGAAAATTTAAAAACCTACCGTACCGTTTTGAAATATGCGACAATCTTGTGAGTCCGTGGGTTCTAGATTAACTAACCTGGAAAAGAAAAATTGTTGTTAAAATATCATTAAGAGTTTTTGCACGTTGACGCAACTAGCACGTAAACATCTATACAAACACGCTTAATTTAAATTATGAGCGTAATATTGTAAACTCTAATTAAGAATTTGCTAATTTTCAGCGGAAATTAAGTTGGATGAAGGTAGAAAATCTACGACTACACGCGAGCGCGGAATGAGGCTGCGTCTGGATGATGGTGGAAGAGTGGCCGCAGGAAGAAGGACGAGCAAGACACAGGAATACGCGGGAATGGTGCACTCACACACAGTTTCCGCATCGCCGCAAACGAATCAAGGTAACAGAGGAAAAATTGCGTTTTGTTGCGCGGCAGCCGAAAGTGGAAATCTTAATGCGTCACCAGGTCGTTTTTCATTGCACATTTCTCGTTTTATTCGTCCTGGCAACTTCCACGTTTTCCTTTCGTTTCAAGAGTCTGTGTTGTACTGCTCACGTTGGGTAATTTTTGGAGGGGTAAAAGTACAAGAAAAAAGGAAGCAAGCAAAGATAGAACAAAGGTTTGGTGTATAAAGAAATAAGGAGTGATGTGTGTTGGTTTGTAGTTGGGGAATAAAAAACAACAAAGAGTAATTAACCAAACTTGCTGCACCTGCAGACCAAATAAAGCTGGAGAGCAAACAGGAAATGAAACTAAAATTTCGAGAGTATGACATTGTGACACTAATTTCCTGGTTTTACTTGAAAAATTAAGTTAACAAAAACTTCTGGTCTTCTAAATGTTGGTCGATTGATTAAAAAATAAATGTTTGGTTTTTACCAACTTCAAAAATCTCCAATGTTATAATCAGTTATCTTTTTGTAAATTTAGCATTGCATCTGTTATATTTTCTGATAGAACTTAGTTTATAAAGATATAAATATAACAAAAGTAAAAATTGATTTTTGAATAAATTCTATTTAAAATGAAGGCATATTTCAAGTTTTTTTCAGTGCTATTTAATGACTATGAAGTACAACTTTTTAACTTCAAAATGATGAAAAAATATATTTGATATCTGTAATCGAATACACAATATTAATAACATTTATTAATGGCAATTCTATTTCAAATTTAACTAGAGGAAAGTATGTCAATATCGAAATATCTTATTCAATTTTTATATATTTTATTCCACAAAAGAAAGATACAATTATATCTATCCTTCAATATGGTTTTTGAATTTCGAAAATAGCTCAAATACTTTTTGAATAACATCTGAAACAATGGATTAATTTTTTGTAACTAATTTTTTCAAATATCTCGTAAACGAAGTGTTCGATTTAGGTCAAATTTTCAACATTTATAATATGAAAATGTGTCAATAATCACATAGATATCTTACTGTTTTCAATAAAAATTTCATATGCTGGTAATTTTTTTATAATCCTTATAAAATTGGAAAATTTACACTAGAGTTTCTCCAAAATATTTTGATCGCATTTGACCAAATTTGGAGTATATATCATCATTTGATAATAGATTAAATATTTTGTAGTGGCAATCACACATTAAAATACAGAGGAATAAAAATTTATCTTTTAGAAAAATATACATCTTTTGATAGTAATTGAAGAATTGAATCTCCAAATTAAAAATTTAATGGAATTAGCATCAACAAAAGTTGGTAAATGCTCATATTTAAAGAATATTCTAGATTTAAGTTTTTCTTCAAATTTGAGCCATATGTAATAGAAAAACTATGGAAATTACTGGTAATTGCCATAAATATTTGGCAGTTGTACCAACATTATAAAATTGTAACAGCATTGTTGTGACAGCAATTTACCTTTCAGAAAAATAACATTTTTAATAATCTAGAAGAATTGAATCACCAAACCTGAAATTTATTTGAATATCATCAACCAAAATTGGTGATCGTTCATATTTAAACAACAATCTAGATTTCGGATTTTCTCCAGTTTTAAAAATGTAATGGGATAACAATCAAAACAACCAACAAGTTTCAGCTTCAAGTGCAAAACCTCCGATTCGAAACAATCCTGAATTGTAATTTCAGAATCTGGAAATCTTTGACGGTGAAACCCTTTTCATTACAACGTATCGATATCGATCACGTATTGTTCGATATCGAACACCAATGAAACCACTCGTTTATCACACATGGATTCAATCTATCAAACTCGACTAAAAACGAGATGCTATATTCTTCGGTGAACCATCACTCCGTTCGGGTTACCACTTCTCGAACGCAAACTGGAACGCTGAATTGAAACTGTTGCTTATTTACATTCGTACAATTTCAATTTGCGCACTAGCGTACACATAGTAAACGAAATGGTAACACAACACAACGAATAATTAATTCCAAATATTAGTTTTCAAAATGGTTAACACACCACGCACTCGCACACACCCTCGCTGGATGAAGAACGCCTTATACGAACCACAATTTACCGCAAAGTTTATGAACCCCGTACGTAATTGCTGAATTATGTTAATTAATTGTTTTCGTAGCGAACTTAATTCGCGTCATTATTATTATGATTAAGGCTTTACCATAGTTATTATGCAAATTGCGATTGGAACTAATACCTGGACCGAATGGGGAAAAATCCATTTGCTTCGTAGACCACGAGATGCATGGGACAAGAGTGACAATGGATGGAATAATGCGAACTTGGTAGCGCAATCTGATTTACAATATCAGCAACAATGGCGCGCAATCAATGGCGATGATGAAGTGTCATCTTGAATGGCGTTTCGGGATAATGGGGGAGGATTTCAGCGCTGACTCCTCGCTGGAATGGACCCTGGACGAGGAGGTACAATGGAAAGATGCGTTGTTACGTTGTTGCGGCTAGCCGGTAATCGATTGGTCATTAAGCAACAACGGAATGCATCGTTGCGGGACCGAAAACCAAACGCATCCATTTGCTTTGTGCGGCCAGCAGGAATTCTCGGTTTCTGCGTGATCTATTTGCGCGCGAATTGATTTGCCGAGGCTTTTATGCCCGACGGAGTGATCTAAGTGTAATTGGGCCGGCGCTAATTGTCTATGCAAATTTGCAAAAACATGCGCCGAATGGGCATGATGGACTCCGCTCTGGGAGCCGTTGGATTGAATTGCCAATCATTTACAATAATATTTGTTCGCAATTATTACCATAGTGTGATCCGCACTGCCCAATGGACAATAGCAAGATCAAGCGGGAATTAATTTGCGTTAACCACACGTTCGATTGTTATGTAAATGATTTCATCGTCTCTCTGATGAAACTTTTTTGTTTCGTGTTGCAACAATAAACATTAAGAATCAATACATTCAAGTTGACAGAAATCAATAGTTTGACCCACGGGATTGTACGAGCCTTATCTGTCTGGATTCGCAGAATGATGAAATTGTCAATAGTCTAAGATCAATATTTGAATTGAAATAATATCTATATTTGAACAACCTAACTAGGAGAGGTTCAGCGCTTTTCAAACAAAATTGACGCGCAAGGTAATATTTACATTTTGGATTGAGCCCCGGCGATAAATTCCGCGGAAAATCGGTGAAAACCCACCAGGCGACAAAACAGCAAATTACTTTATCACTGCGTTTCCCGCGCTCCTGTAAATAACGCCGTTCAACTTCAAATAGCAATCATTAACTTGTATTGGTTCGCCACAATTATGCATAATAAACAAGAGTTGACAAACATTTTGTGCATGCAAATTGAAATTTGTTTCGCTATATTTCAGGCATATTTTAAAATTCCATTATATTTCGAAAACTGGTATTGTAATCGGATAATAGTTTTTTAGGTCGGATGAAATTTTAATCATCAAATTGCTGGATTTTTCAGTGAATAAATGATTGCAATGTTTAATAGTATGGTGCTGATTTTTCAATTTAACTCATTTTCGAAAATATGATTAATAATTTTAGGTACCAACAAATTAAAAATTGTCGATCTAAATCATTAAACTTTATATTTTTGTGACAAAAATTATCTAGTGAGAAGTCCAAAAGCAAAATCATTTTCTTTTTAGGAAAAACATTTTGAATGGGTAATTTCTTTAAAGAAAATTTAGAATATCATTCATTCAATTAGCAAGGTTTAGCTAATTTGTAGTCAAATCTACATGATATTGTAAAAAAAGAACGTCCGATTCTTGGATTTCCAAGGTGATAGGTGAAAAAATATAGTATCTATTTACTACATTTTATGAAGCTGCGACACTTTAATTTTCGAAATTTCCAGGAACGAACCTGATATCTCAATTAGTTTCGAAAATATTCAATTTTGATTGAAACCATTTCTACTTTTTCTATGGAATATTTCGAAAATTGACATGTATAGATGAATAGATCGAAATTTGATCTTTAATTTGCTTTTTTAATCATAAAGATCGGTGAAAATAAAAAAAAAATAAATTAATATCTAAATTTTCAGGTTAATCTGTTGGTTTGTTTATTAATTATTAATAGTTATAATTAAAATAAGGTAGAATTCATAGAATTTTTCAAAATTATAGTTTCTATTCATGTGAAATATCAAAAAAAAAACGAATGTTAAATGCTTACTTATAACCCCGGGTCATTTTTAATAATTCAGTACTAAATAGTATTATATTACTATTATATATATAAAATTGAATGTTATTTAACATGTACAATTACTAATTTTTCGATTATTTATTCTAAAATGTGTTTTTAATCATGGATACTTAGAAATAAACATTTGTCTTGTTTAACAAAAGCTGACAATGATCACACGTACCAAAGAAGAAATTATATTGCTTTTTGGAATAATTCGTAGCTAAAAAGTGAAGTGAAGTTAGAACCGTTTATAAAGTGCGAATTGAAATGTTTCAATGACATCAAATTGAAAACATACTTTATATATTAAATTACTTCAGTCCAACCACAATTGTAAAAAGTTAGAGCAAAGTTTTCATTAATTCATCATCAAAGACTTCCAAAATTAAAATCAATTTTGACGGCCGGATTCTATATCCGCATTTTGCGGTTGACGGCGTTTACTTCATTACATTTTCGGCGCGTTTTTCGGTCGACCAGAATGCGCGCAAACTTTGCACTAAGCGCTCGGTGGCGGTCGGCGTATTTGAAATATTTAAATAAATAAAAAACCCAAAGTAGCAATCGCAACCGTGCTACCTTCGCTCGCTCGCCGCGCTATTCATACGTCGGTTGCGTAAGCGCGCAAAGATATAATACGCAAGCAATTCAGGCGGAAACTCGTCGTAAAAAGCCATCCAGCAAACCGTTCAAAGTGCCAAAAAGTTTGCAGCGTTCCACGCCGAAGCAATGTGTCTGTTGCGGTGGCTCCCTTCCATTCCACAACATCCTGCAACTATTTTGCCGACATTTTCACCACTGGCGCGCTTAAGTACAAAACGATCCACCCATAAAGAAATCTTATGAAAGTTTAAACAGAGTTGCTTTTTGCGCGCGCTGAAGCCCTTTGTTTCCGGCCCGTACACTTTTTGGTCTAGTTTTTGATGACGGGCGCATTAAGCGAGAGACACGATTTTGAATTTTAATTCGCTACAAATGGCTTGCCTGTCAATAAGAGGAGGCTTGACGCGTCCTCCTTTGCGCGACGATTTCTGCCGACGATTGCGAAAGATATTCGAGACGCCGAATGCGGCGAAGACGAGTTGCATGTCGAGGACACTAGTCGATGCAGGGCGCTTCAGTGGAATTGAAGCCCATACTTGGTCGCGCACAAAGTGATGAAACGATGGGGGACAAAGAGGGCCGAAGGAAGAAGGCGAAGGAAATGGGCGCGCATATTGTGTGCAATTGTCGCACACTCGAGTGTGCCACCCTCGCCACCGTCGTCGGAGCGCGACCGAAGAACAATTGGAATGTCGAGGGTTAAAACTGCTTTGAATTGCACCCACCTCCGTCGATCCGGTTCGAGGTGCGCGCCGCCCAGCGGAATTGAACACCGTAAAGAAAATGTATGCAGAAGACAACCTCCAGTGGTATATCGAATATTAGAGACGAGTAACCGTCCAAGGAGCGCGTGAGCGTGTCTTATCATCTTGGCGTAATGAACAATTGGCAGCATCATCAAGAAATTCAATCGAAAGCTTCGTTCAATTGCACTGTCACTTTGAGTACTCCTTTAGAAATGCTGGGCATGCCGACAATCTGGTTCAAATAGGAGCGTGCTTCAGTTCCGGACAATTGTCATTAAGTAATGCAGAAAAATTTATAATTAGAATATTGTTCCCATTTATATTTTCCTTCAAGAAATGACTATAGTGATACAAGGTTGGTAGAGTGAATACGCCGGTTCTAGATCATGATTCACTTCTACTGCACGTTCGTGCTTCGGGCGACAAAGAGGAGGAATATGCCGATTCTAGATCAAGGTTTACGTCTAGTGCACCCTAGTGCACTAGAACCGGTCCATTCCTACTAGGGTTAACCAATTATTCATAAAGTAGAATTTTTTTAAGGCAACTCTGAATACTATTACTCCTGATGTAAGGTAATAACTTTTTTGGTATTTCATATGATTTCACTTGATAACTTAGTAACCACTAGTAATCAATGCTTGTCAACATTTATAATAAAAATGGTCTTCAATGTAAAGATCTTTTTCGCAATTTTTATGTGTAACAATACTTAAAACACAACCGATTTAAACTATTTGCATGAGATGATTTCTGGTGGGACATTTTTGTCAGAATTTTAGACTAGTTAGTTTCAGACTAAAAATGAGAAGGCTTGTATGGTCAAAATAAAATATCTTTGAAAATGTTCAGAATGAAGATACAATCTGCTGATGATGTGAAACTTGTTTATGGAATATAAATATTTGTCATTGATGTTTCAATACCAACAGTTGGAAGAAACCAAGAATCTTTTGATTTTTGATACGTAAATTTCCTTATTAGGAACCAGCTTGATCAAAGTATGAACCTGTTATAGAGGAAGGATGAAATCATCTCCTAAAAATTGAAAGATCTGCTGTTAATATCTTTCACAATTTTAGACTGGTTACTTAATTTCTATTATTTCGTTGAGGTTCCAATTGAAATCCAGCAGTTCCATATTGGGTACAACCTTGGTCAATGTAAGGACTATTGAAAAAAGGTGAAAACATCAATCGAATGCCCTAGTATTAATTTCCACAAATTTTTTAACATCCAGAATATATCTGAATTCAAATGAAGCAACTTGATTGATGTATGTGAGTCCAATATTACTGTTGCTGTATGTGAACCTCTTAACTTCAACTGGCGAGGGAGCACATTGTTGACACGAGGTTACCTTTTGAAAAATCTACACATCTGACTCCATTGTCCTTGAACCCAAGGTCCTGAATAACCTCATTCTGAAAGAGGACATCATCACAACAAAAATTCTACCCTAAAGACACTTTAGAGTACCAATAATTCGTTAGTTCATCTTTCAGCTTTCAGAATGTACCTCAACTGAAATCGAGCAACTTCTTTGATGGTATGTGACTCTAACATTCTTGTTGATCTTGTTCCTAAAAATGTAAGAGGTGTATGAGCCCCTCAACTTCAAATGGCGAGGAAGCACATTGTTAGCACAAGGTAAGCTATCGAAATATCTGCAAATCCGATTCCAGGGATTTTGAACCTGAAGCTTGAACAATAACATTCTGAAACTTGACAGTGTCCTAACAAAAATTCTTTCCTAAAGACATTTTTGGGTACCATCAATTCGATACGAAACAGAATCCACTATAGTTCATCGTTTATCCTCCTTCAAAAAACCACCTGAAAAGCTAAATCCTCGGTACAAAACACAAAAACTCTTGCAAAAATATACATACATGTATCTTCGTCTTGTCTTCTCTCCCATTTTTTTCCTCTACTACCACCACCCATCAACGGGATAAAGCAGGGCCATCGACGGACCGCACGAAAGTGGAATATAAGTACGATCAGAAAAGGGTAATATTTCACAGATAACTCGGATGCGCCACTCTGCCACTCTGCCACCACCGCCACCGCCACCACCGACGGCCGGCTCCTGCGGAGGCGGCGGGTGTGAGAGGCTTTGTACTTGGCTGCTTTAATCTACTTAATAAATTACAAACGCTTACGCGCGTTGCACCGAGACCAATTCATTCTCTTTTAGCGTATTTAACTCACTGTCAAGTTTACCTGGCCGCGCCGCCACCCCGGCTCGTAAGCTCTTAATATTCGTGTACGCGCGTCTGCCGAAAAATAAACGGAAAGAAAAAATTGTATTCGTATGAAAATGTAACGAGGGGACAGCTCTGAACGATGGCGCAAAGAAAAATGATGCGCACATTGATGGCGGGCGGCATACGCCTGGATATGATTAAGTTGGCTGAATCACGAAAGTGGGCCAGCACGGCAAACAACATTCCAAACGATGGAATTCATTAAAAATTGATGAAATTTATTAGGTGTCAGTCAAAAAAATTGAATACATTTATAACGAATGGTTGATGGACACATAATTTCTAGTGTGAGCTTGCTTAACTTTTTATAAGGTATTGTCAAATAGAAATCCATTAGACTAATAGTTAATTTGTTATGCCTTATATAATTGGTTAAAAAGTTTTTAAAAGAAGCTTTTTTCGTTTATATTCGAAGTGTTAGGATAGTTTCTTTCTGGGCTTTTAATTAGGTAATCGTTTCAGGATGCATCTGGTTCAAAAATAGTAAATAATACAAGTATTCATATAAAATGAATATGATCAATAAAATCTCTAAATTATAGATTTACAGTCTCAAATTGAATTTTGGCCCCAACAACGACATCTTTCAGACTTCAAGGTGTACTTGACGCGCATGTTGATCTAGAACCAGCTAATTCTAATTAATATCATCCAATCTTTATCAACCAATGAAATTATGAAGGCAAAAACTTTTTGATATTTCTAAGCTGAGCTCCATAAAAATACCGAAAATCAACTAAATAGTGAACTATCGTAGGTTTTCTTCAGGATAATTATCCACTATAATTATAAGGTAAGATTTCAAACCTTCAAATAAACCTACATAGGACTAAAATCAAAATCAACATATCAATTAGATCAACAACTTCTGATTATTAATTTTGCAAGTAAGTCAAATCAGGATGTAGATTTTCAGATTGTAAGTGGAATAACCATTTTTGGAACATGAGATTTCCTAAATACTCATTGTACAGAAAGAAGAATTGCATACATTTAATTAGACATGGGTTCTTGTTCAATGTTTCATGATGCTAATGTCATTGCCGAATTTCTTATAATCTCAATACATAGGTGACTATGTTTCTGTTATCCTAATTTTGGAACTTCTCATTATAGTCCTAAAACAAAAATTACTATAGATTTTTTCATTTCAATACCCAAAAACAACCATTCCTTGATGATATTAGCAAAAAAGTACTTAAGAATTTGAATTTCCTGGCCTAACTTTTATCAAAAGATCTAAGACTCAAAACAAACATAGGTTAGCATATAAAAAAGGGAATACATTTTCCTACTTCTTATTATCACTTGATATAATTTTTACATTGGTTAAATCGCAACTGAAATTCAATGTCTAGACATCTTCTTAAATATCATTTAACTCTTATCTCAATCCAAACAAATTATGATCATCTAGACTTATGTCAATATCAATGATTTCAGCAATTGATAAATTTCTTTCTAGTAATTAGACTTTTGAGACTTAGAGAATATGAGGAAAACTGTTGTTGCATTAACAAATTTTCAACATTATTTCCCTTAATTTTAATAAAATTAATTTATATTCCTAAAAGATCACCTGCATAATGTGTTTGAAATTTTAATAATGAAAAATTTATAAAGCCGTAAATCATAAATAGTATTCCCTGGAGAGGCAATTGAATTAATTGTTAAATTATGCGGGAAATATGAGCGCTATAACAAGATGAGAAATTTATGCATGCAATAAATAGTAGATATAAGGTGAAAATATTAGATTTAGCTGAGAATTTATGTGCCAAATACATTAATTATCGATCCTAAAGTGCAGCGCTCACTCAATACCATAAAACGTACATCCTGATATCTAATATAGTGCCGAATAAATGTCAGGTCCTGATTATACATCGGCACCTTTACGGCGACATTCGCGAAGCTCATTGCAAAATTCAATGCATCGCCTCCGAGCGATGATAATGGTATTGATTAAAGTTCCAACTTGAAGGTGCACTTCATCCGAGCCTGAGCTTTCAAGAAGCACACAATAAGCGCCTAATTAAACTGGTTCGCATTCCATCGCATGCCCAACCGAAAAAACGCAATTTGCCTGCTCGTAATCCGCCATTTTGCCACCTGCCAGCCTTTCAGGCGGCAAACGAGGAGTGCAACTCTTTTTTGCGGATGTGGATGGAAGAAAAGCCACAAAGCCACCATGAATATTGAGTGGAAAATGACATAAAAACTAACTATCCAAACTGACAACAGCCGGCAGACCGACGAACCGTCGAACAACACAACATGTAAAGTTACTTTAGGCGGGTTTGCTGCTGCTGCTGACTGTGCATCCTCTTCACCGAAACATGCTTCACCTAGATCCCCATTTTCCTGCCAGCCAGCATTTCTCCTTTTTCCTGGAGCCCGGCGAGCACACGCGTTGTCCTTCTTTCGGCGGTCGTCCTTTGTGCAATTCGGACTCTTTCCATTCATACTTTCGGGAACTCGTCGTTTCTGTAACTGAATTTCGCTATTTTTGCCTCTGCCCTTCATATGTGAACCCCGCATATTCTCGCTATGCATTCGAATAAAAGGATAAAAGTGATTATATAAGTTACCACATGGGCCCTGAAAGGTCTGCATGGTGCTAGGATACGTTCAGGATATGGTCCTCGATATACAGACCATGGGAATAATGCGACCCAAAAAGTAAGTCACTCCATGTATGCCAGAGATAGCACCTTTTTATTGCGATGCTCTCGTTGCAAATGAAAGCATGCACGATTCTTGATTTGGACTGAATTTTTTGGATGCTGCATGCTCATTTCGCTGGGCTCTTTGCAGGTAAATCCATTCAGGGTAATGTAATTTTCAGATTGGATGCATTTTTTATTTGATTTCATACTTTATGATGCATACTTTAATATTTACCTCGTTTTGAAATTAAGGTTTGAAATAATAATGTAATTAAATTTGAGATTAATACAGACACCAAATTATAAATGAGTGAAAGATATAAAGCATGAGTTAATAATAATATTTCGTACACGTATGAGGTATTCAACTTTATCTTTTTTGAGAGTTGATACAAAGATCCAAGAAGATCTAAATTTTTACCAAAAATTTTGATGTTAATTATCTAATGATACCATTTTCTTCAATTCATACGTCATTCGAATTTCAGGCATGTGGTGAAAATTAAATAATATTAAATTTTCCTGCAAAAAATTATTTGTAAATAAATAAACTAAATTGTAAACAAGTCAGCAATGTTATCAGATACTTTAGTATATTTAGTAATTTTCGTACTAATTACATTATCGTTATTACCATTAATTATTTCTAACGTCTTTTAAAAGGTCATTCAAAAGTAAAGCAAAAAATGTTTTCGAAAACCTTATCACAGTTTAAAACAACAAAAATGAATAAATTGGACCACTGATAATTTTTAATTGAATTGCAAGGTTGATTATACTTCCTTTGTTGACTGAGCATAAAAAATAAAATAAAGGGAATGAACGCAATGGCCGCTCGCCAACGGCAAATAATAAGAGTAACCGGCTAGTTGAAACAAAAAAAAAGCAACACAAGGCATAATGCAGAAAAAACACATCAGGCCATCAAACCAAACATCCCCAAAGCAAACAAAACGCGCCATCGTCGGTAAATAAAATAAACAAAACGCGCGGTACACGAAAAATATTTTATATAATGGGAATTTCACCAAATGAGAAAATTCGAATGGAATGAAATGAAAAATATCAAAATATACTGTATCTACAGGTAAGATGCAAGAGATTGGTTTTGTTTGAAGATGATGTTGAAGAGGAACATTTAGGGTGGACTTTTCTGATGGTAAAAAGACTGAAATGTATTGAAATAAATGTTTATCTTTTCGAGTATGAGCAGTAAAATATATTTGTCTTGAAACTTCTGATGTCAAAATAAAAAACTTAATTTTTAATAAGATATTTTTAAATTTACAAACTGATATTTTCAATGATTGAAGACTGGGTTTTATGAAGTTATCAGCAATTTTGATAACTTCATAAGACTTCTGTAGGTAAATTTTTCTGCAGCCATTCCATAATTGAAATCTGAACTTTCATTTAGTTCTTTACAAATTTACATATCTAAGGTTAAACTTGAAAAACAAAGGTATTTTAGTAGTTGCGAAGAATAGATATGATTTGCCAATACGAGATCAAGCTCAAGCTCCCTTCGATTGAAGCTTCAGGTACTGGAATTGATCTCGTACCAACAAATAAAAGCTAATCTCAAGTAAGAACTTAAAAATCTCTTTTAAGTACGGAAAATTTAATGGAAACTATAACCAAGTACACTTTTGTTAACTATTTAAAAAACGGTTATTTGAAATACATCCCAAAAAAAGTTCGTTATAAATACATAGGGTTACTTTAAACAAAGAAAACTATGGGTACAATCTTGAAATACAAAAAAGATATACAACTGATCTTAATTTTAAATGTGATATTGTAAAACCATGTTTCGAGAACAAATACTTTAGAATTCATCTCCACGATGGGAAATTGGCCGAAGTGATGACATTCCACATCTCACATTTTTCCCAGCATGTTACCACATTTCACATCTTGCAATAGCATCCCACAGCTGACAATTCGAATTCGCAATCGTACCTACATATTTCATAGATGCTATTCAACTGCAGGAATACAACGCCCATCGTCGCTGCCGCCTCCGCTGGCGTGTTGCAGCCGCCCCCGCCATTTGTGGCCGCTGAGCTGCGCGCTCGGCGTTGACCTATTTCACGATACACTATAATTTCGAACGGTTCTTTCTAATTGATGATATCGACTGGATTCGCTCCGCGTTCGCTCGCGCACCTATATTCCTCACGTATTTTTATCGCGCTATCGTTGGCTTCGCGAATTGAATTGCAGCTGAATGAAAAATATCTATGGATTTGCTTCGCCTTCTCGTTTTCTTTCTTTTTCAATGAATTTATGGCATCTCTGTACATGAAATGTTGAAATTCCATGGGGAATATAATTATTTCACGATGGAAAAAATTGCGTTCAACTGGAAGAACTTTTCGATAAGTTCAAATCCTATAAAGATATTGAGAGAATCTGAGCCAATTTTCTGATAGCGTGCCATTCCATTGCTTATTGATAACTTATAGAACTACTTATTGCATTTATTCTGAATTGATTTGCAAGCAAAGGCTAATTAAAATAAAAATTACAAATTGAAAGAAATGTGTTTAATATTTTGAAGAAATTTCTGAATCGCAGATTATCTTTATATGTTACCTTCTTAAGAAATTGCTAATTATACATATGTATATGCCTCATGAATATGGAAAATTTTGGTAGAATTTAAAATTAGGTATTCTGATTTACAATTTTGCTAACCATAAAAGTTAATTTGGCAATGTTTTTAATGTTTGTAAATTTCAACTTAACTCCATTTTTACGAAATCTTCACTTTAATTCATATCTTAATTTTGATAACATTCCTTGAATAATAACTCAAAATTTAGTGCCAAATCATTTCAATCACAATTGAACAATAAAAAAAAATTAATGTAAAAAAAATATAAATGCAATCTGGAAATTTTGAAATTTTACCAGATTTTTTCCAACTATTGAAAACTATCTTCCTAGAAAGAATCAGCAGATTCTAGATCAAGATGTGCAACTTACAGCAGCCCGAAAGATTAGGGTGCACCTTGATCTAGAATCGGCCTATTTTCTCTATGTACCTTCAGTCGCCAATAATCTTGAAATTAATTTGACACTGAGAGATTTATTAATCATAAATTAAATGATAATAGAGTGAATAATAAAACTTCAAATATAAGGAGAATTAAGTGCATAAATGTCAAATAAGCTGGGAATTAAATGCAAATGAAAGCGTTAACACTTGAAAATCGTGTTGAGCTATATTTATTCTTCCGCTTTATTTCCTTTGTCGGATAAACTGAATTGCGGCTGTGTGCTATATATGCAGCCCATATATCTGGGCCTCTATTGTAGATTAATATTCTTGCTTTTTGTCTAGTCAACTCTTATCATAAATTTTGTTTACGTTCGCGAAGAGCGCGGATGGCGGATGTGCTCGCCGAGAACCTTATTAAATCTGCGCATATCTAATAAATCTTTTAATGCAATTCCTGTTTATTCGGCTCGCACAATTGCATAAAACAATATAATTTCCACAGGGTGGTCGACAATGTACAAATTAATTATTAAATATCCTCTGGAAAGTCTCCATAAGAAAACTACAATTTTCAAGGAGTTTCCTGCCAACAAATCTAATATTCGGCAACATCCTGTAAAAATTTGTGCAAATTTCTTAATATAAACAGAGATATATCTGTTGGACAAGTGGGTATGTGAATAATATCGAAAACGTCGGTTTGCTCGACTATTCGCCTCCTTCCAATGGCGTTCAACACTACAAGAACAACAACATGCGAATACAAGGAGGCGAGACAAGAACCTATTTGGCCCATGTCCAATTTGACACAAGAGACACAAGAGAAAATAGTTTTTTTCCTCTCGCTGCTGTTGGGGCGCTTCTTGCTTGGTCTGCATCTCTGATTTGGTAATTTCGGTGGCACGCTCTTTGCTCGCAAACCGCCGCCAGCAGCCGCCAACAACAACCAGCATGCACTTTACTATCATAATCCGAAGAAGCGCGAGCAATTGTTACTTGCCAGCGCAGACAGCAAACGAGCAAAACAAGTAGAACACGATGAGGAGATCCGGGCCAATAACAAGCGCACAAGCTCGTACGTTATGACTCCGAGGAAAATAAACCAAACGAAATGAAACAAATCCGGTGTTTTGGGCGAGAGATATCGCATTATTAAATTTGTTTGCCGTATCCTTGGTCCGTGATATATGGAGCTCGATGCTCGAAATCAGTGCAGATCAAGGACATCGTCTTCGGCGAAATTTATTAATGCAAGACCAGTCGGGAAATTCGGGGTAGTTATGCGGTTTGCTTAGGATGTCGACGACGACGACGACGACGTTGACGTCAATGTCAACTATTTGCCATTCATATCATCGCTCCCAGAGTGGCTGAAGTTCTATGCGGAAGTGAGGACAAGAATTGCAGTCTGGGGACGTACAATTCCAGAAGGCCAACAGAATGCGACTATGCATTTTCCAAGTGTGATATGATGCATTGCGATGCACGATACGTCTAGACAAACTTACAACTAGCATTCGCCACCAACTCCTCATCCTACGCGCGCCACCAACGCAAACCTACATGATAAATATTTAGTTTTCCTACTTCTATCAAATTACTTAGTTTCTCGTTGCGTTTCAATTCATAACTTCAACCCACTGGCCCTGAAGCGCACGTCCACTGAGCGTATTTATTTAAACCTGTTGGCCAGGCGTAAAATAAGGTCACTTTATTCACACATTAAAATTACATCTCTCAAGGATCAATACTAGGAGGCTGGAAGATCAGCTGATTGGATCACATAATTATTGTGCCCTATTAACATACATTCATTTCGTTTGAGTTCAGGATTCCACAAGGTTCATTGTGTTCAATAAAATAATGTATTATTTTGTTATAATATAGTACCATATTTCATGATTTTCAGATAAGGGTTACCTTATGCAAGGTATTACCTTCAAGGTATTCTACTTTGGAATCAACGTTATGATTTTAAGTGCTATCTTGAAAGTACTAAATTGGTTTCATTTTCATTTGAAATGTAAGTCAAATGGAAAGGTCTAAAGGATATTCAGTTCTCAAGGATTTTCCAAAGAAAAACAGGACTAGGTAAAAATTAGGACCAACAATCCTGAAAGATTGTACTGGTTAGAAAATAGTCAGTAAGGTCCTGTTGTAATATGATGAATATAATAATTTATATAATAATAACAAAATGCAGCAGATTAGGTTAGAAAATGGACCATTATGAAACCTGTGTCTAAAGTGGTTTAAAAATTAAAATACAAACTGTTAACTAAGAAAAGAAGTACCTTAACAGGATTCTAAAATTGATACTGGAACAAGAATTATGTCTCACCATTCAAAGCAATGGACAATTGATTACAAATCTAGTCAACTGTAAAAGACTTGAGTATAATATCAGAAAATTAATTCCTAGGAGCTAAGACAAACCTGGTTTCAGAATGTTCCTACGATCTTTCTGATTACTAAGACAAACATAAGTAAAACCTATTATTTTTGCTGTTAACTGAAGATATCTCAATGGGCATATTAATGGAATCAATTATTGGCTAATTGAACCATCATTGAATGTAAATCAAAGTCTACATGATAATTATCCTAAATCAAGTAATATATTATCATGTCAAAATATGGGATCAAATTCGTTAATATTTTCATAAGGGTCCAAAGTTGAAATCAAATATAAAGTGTATTTTGTTATCAAGGGTTTTCTTTGAAAGAAACCCTGAAGAAACCTGAAAGCTGTGGTCGTACCAACAATGTGGATTGTATATGGAAGTTGAAATGGAACCAACATAACCAAATTTAATTAGTAAAATTAGAAAGTGACAAATAACAAGGAAACTACCCTAAGATAGTCGTTTGACCTTAGGTTCCAACTTTCTTTGGAAAACTAGATGCCTAAAAGAGGTTTTAGTTTACTATCAGATAGAAGGTTTGTTCTGACAGAAATGGAAACTTTCTGTAAGTATTTGAATTTTCATAAACTTTCATTTTAATATGACTGAACAAAAAAAACAGTCGACAGTAAAAATTGATGGTACCCTCAGACATCAGCCAAGAATTCCAGCTTTATTCATCTAATCTGCATCGATTCTAAGAAGAACAAAAAGATATCAAGACTAATGATGGTCTTCAACCTTGAGTAACTTTATTCAAATGTCGCAATCTTCAGTTGGATTTTATGATCAGTATATCAGGTGCGGTAATAACCATAAGCGAGATGTTCACTTGCTCACGTAAAGTAACACCATTAAAACGTGGACGACAAAGGTTAATTTCCTCTTTTTTGCGGGCAATAATCTAGCGCCACATCACGTCTCACATAAAATCCGAGCAGTTATCATGAGAACGAGTGCAACCGGCTTCTTAATTTACCGCGAAACACACGCCTCAAGAGCGCTGAAGAAACGTGTAAACATGTAAACAAGACGAGGGCGCGAGTCGCTTCGGCGCAAATTTATGCTGTTGTCTCATTTATGGATGAGATAAACATGATGAATTGCCCAATGGAAGTGTACGACAATTCGGCGGGCTAAACGGCCGAGTATATCGCTTTCACCAGTCATAAAAACACGCCCGCTCGACGACGAGGACGACGCCAACGACGACGATGGCCACATCTTGGAACAGAAGCCCCTTTTTTCGCGTGGGGTGTATTTTCTTCGTATGCAAGCTGCACGGACAGCCAGACAAGAGACTGCTGCTTTATTTTTCTGCGTGCAAGCGAACCCGTTTTGCATACGAGATCGTACATGAATTTCATAGTTATATTCATTGTGCGCGACGTTCAGCGAGTCATGATAGAGATGTACAGGCTGGATCTTAGCGGGCGAAAAGTTTTATCTTTCGGAGTTATGGTGACACACACCACTATCATATATTATGGGCAAACATCTTAATGCCTTGGCGAGGACTTCTTGAATTTTTCATCGGAGTTTTTCGTGGATGAAAGGACACATGGGAGATTTATCGAGTTTCAGGTAGGAACACCTCGATTTTTGATTTTTAAAGAATGGTCTTTTAAAATTATTATACTATATGAAACCACCATGGGGGAAAATTTCCTGTTAAATAGTATTTCTGTTACAAGTTACTTTTCATTTGAGAGATTATATAACTGCTTTTTTATACAACAGTCTCTTCAGAAATTTTATATTTTATGAAAACACCAAGGGAAATTTTTTTCGGAAATATTAGTAAGATTTATCAAGTTGAAGATAAGAACACCTCAATATAGGGAATAGGCCACTTCCAGATTAAGATACATTAAGGTATCTTCAGCTAGAACCGGCATATCCAGTCTATTTCTAGTTTCCTTTGCTAATAGCTTTTTAAAAAGCATCAAACATAAACAGAGAAAATTTCGTTCGAAATAGTATTTCTAATTATTGTTTTTTTTTTTTCTAGAAGATTGATCTTGTTTCAGGTAAGAACACCTCCTCTTCTAAATCTTTAAATAATGGTATAAAAAATATACTTTATGAGAGATCCATGAGATGAAATTAATGCAAAATAATATTTTTAATTATTGTTTTTTTTAAACCTGGAAGAAAATTTATCTAGTTTCAAATAAGAACACCTCGGTTTTTTAAATAATAGTCTCTCAATACACACGATATATTATGTAAACTCCAGAAGAAATTTATTATTTATTCACGTATTTATTATTGATATTTTATTGCTTTCATTGGTACTAAATTATAATTCAATCAATCGATCCATTTGAACATTTTCAAGAATAATAACCATCCAATAGGCTTTTAAGTTATATCCTGATTTTTATATAACCATTATGAAGCATTGTATTATCTCATTTTGTAAACTTTATTATGAAGTAATTTTGATTTACTTTACTTCATGAAAACCGTACAAGTTTGTTTTATTAAGTTTTAGATGAAATATAATCCCATGCCATGTAATTGATATTTTTACCTTTTTTAATGTTATCAACGAACGTACTTTAACGGAGAAGATATTTTACGCCCTAGTCAATTAATTTTTTTGTGCCACTAATTGCCACTTTGCATGTTTCAAGTGTCAGATTTTCCCTACAATAAAGATTGTAAGAAGTTTACGAACAATAAATCAAGGATAGTCAAATTTTCACTGTACGATACGGGCTGAATAATTAATTAAACAATTAACTTTCTTTTGCAACATGGGTCAATTTTTTTATATATTAAGCAAGCTTTTTAAGGATTCTGACTTATTGTTGAACAGAATTTAGAAAAATACTATATTTTATAGCTTAAAATGGATCAGAACTGAAAACGAGATTTTTCTAAATTTATTCTACTAGTTTGAATAACAAAGTTTTGTGAAGTATAATTTTGTTCAATAGAATCGATCTCAAATCAATTGTTTTCAAATTGGAATTTTCATCATCTTCATCAAAGAATATCTAAACAACATTAGCTTGAAGATGTATCCAATAAATTGATGTTATTTTGTTAACATTGGAACGAGACATTTTTTTCGTCATTTTAAAATTATATTAAGTTATAAAATAAAAGCATTATTTCGGTAGTCTAGAATTTACTGAATACTGAATTTTTTAGGAAATCAATAATTACTGGACGTGAATGAAATAATTAAAGGGGCGGACAACCATTATTTTTAGAATAATTTTTGAATATTTTATTTCACTGGACCTGACACTAATGAGTCTAAATAATGAATAAAATCAATAAGTTAAATTAATATACCATTAAATTTCGTACCATTTAGTACTTTGAAATCAACCTAAATGAAGATAAATGCAGATAAAAATATAATTATCCATGAAAGCATGACATGTATTATGAAGTATCACATGAAATATATCACCAAATTAGTTGAATTTATATTTATGAAATTCATCAATTCTTTGTATTTCTAATTGTGATTTCGCATGTCCCATATCTTACAACCTACCTAAACTTCAATTTAGAACATATATACGTATTTATGAGCGTACGCAGTAATTTGGAGGATCGTTAGCGATTTGCATAATTTCATTGCAGCAAATTGCCCCTTTTGGTGGTGGTTTTCGTTCGAATATTGCAATATTTTTTGATGGACGAGCTTCCCATCACCAAACTGAGAGTGTCATCCTGCGAGGGCGTTTAGAGCTCACTTCAATCTTCCCACTTTTACCCAATGCGCGGTTGGTCATCCAGGCACATTATTCTCGTGGTCCTCCAGCATTCCCTGGCAGTGAAGGAAGGCAGTTCGCCATCCCGCTCCATCCAGTTCCATCCAGTCGAACATGGCTAAAGTGTAAACACGACGGAAACGTGCTCGTATAAAAAGCTTATTAACGTTGGTGCTGCATTCGCGCGATATCGCTCCATCCAACACGAGGAAGAGAGCGCAGAATGTTGCTGGCACTAATGGTGCGCGATTTTTTTTTATGAAATGTAGCACCGCTTTGCGCTCGATATGAAACGCACATCGTAAAATCGCACTTATACTCGTCCCGCGCTATTATTGCGTGCGATTGCGATTGCCATTCGTTCATTACGCCTCGACGCTGTTTATTATAATTAATAACGCGCGCTCGACTCCGCCAACTGCTTACAGCTGGAAGTGGCTGAATGCTATTTGTGAAAGGGATGTGGTTTCAACCAGCATTCGACTCGTAATCGGCACTTCAATGCTATTTACCCAGTTTTATTGCTTGTACTTTTATTTACTCGCTGGTTCACCACTCCGCAAGCGAAGTGTCCTAACGATGCAAATATTATCAAGAATGCATCAGAAGAGTAAACCGAACGATGTATGTCACATAAAAGAAGAATCCTTTTGTGTGATAGCCATTTGAGGTGTGGTAACTGTTTGGAGAACACAAATGATAGAAACACATCAACAATTCCATCATGTTTGAGTGAAGGTGGAATTGTTGATATTGGAAATATATTGTTGTTTGTTTCAATCGTAGAGAAAATGCATAGGAATGCAAAGAAATATTGTTATTTAGGTATTGATGTTTCACAGCCACATATGAGAACATATTTGTGCTGAGTGATTTATAAACGGGTAATAAATTATTTATATCCGGCGTGAAGATCGATGTAAATTTATGAAGAATTGACCCCAAGCACGAATGCGTCATAAATCCAACACCTTCTAAGGATGCGTTGAATTTCTGCAACTGTTTCTGGCTTTGATTTGCAGGTTTTATGGAATTTAGCATTTCTTTTTCTTTTCCTTCAGGATTAACCGTCGACAATTGGATACTTTAACATTCCAGAAAAAATCTAATATTGTAGAATTATTTGTAATAATTGATAAACAAAATGATAAATTGTGTTGGATTATTAAAAATGTGTCGATTAGTAACAAATTTTCCCATAAAATGGTATGAGAAAAAAAAAAAATAATAATAATAAAATAATGGTATGTGAAAACTAACTCAAGTGATATTTCTCGAAGATCTATTTCTTTTGGAAAATCTAATGGAAAATATGCAGAATCATGAAGTTTATTACCGTTTATTACAGTCAATTTTCCCTTAAAAGATTGATATGTGAAAATCACTCTGAAAGATTTTTCTTGATGATCAATTTCTTCCTGAAGTTTAATGGAAAATTGAATATCGCCGTGAAACTTATTATCATTCTAAGTAATATCTAAATTTGGAGATTAGCAACAAAATTTGCCACAAAAAATATCTGTATAAACCAGTACAAAAGTTATTTTTTGAAGATCTATTTCTTCTCAAAGATATAGTGGAAAATTGAATAGAATCGTGAAGTTTATTATCATTCTAAATGGCATATAAATTTATAGATTAGTAACAAAATTTCCCATGAAAAATTGACTTCTAAAAACCATCCCAAAATATATTTATCAAAGATGCATTTTTATTGAAGATAAAGTGGAAAATGAACAGAATTTTGAAGTATATTACCATTTTATCCAACAAGAATATTATTCACTGGAAGTATTCACATTGCACCCCAAAATTATACCTACTTACAAACAAAGAACTGGAACGAAAATCTGTATTTTATTGTTTCATATATTAAAGCATTCATTGTAAAAATAATTGTACGATTATACGCATAAAAAGTAGCTAATGATTATTACCTTCTTTGGTAACTAATGCGAAAAAAACGTGAATGGGATTACAAAGACTAATTATATAACATTAGTCCCTTAATGAGCCTGATATAATTTAACTTGATGAGGAAAAATTGTTTCTTTTTCACGAAAAACGGAAAATGTGTGTGAGGAAAGCAATCCAGGTCTACACAGAAGATTGAATTCAGTGACCCAAAAAAAGATAATTTAGTTTTCAAGAAGAGTTTGTAACTATTTTCCAAAAATTTCTATACATCTTCGGAAATACTTTGGAAAGTTTTCTTATATTGTAGAAAAAAGTGAAAGTTGAAGATTTGGTCTTCATAAACGAACACTAATTTTAAAATGAAGTTTAAAAGTTTATGTAACTTTTCCGTAACTTCTATCCAGTTTATCAACCACAATAAATTGCATTTATGTAGTTAAAATTTTTCTTTCAGTTATCACTCTTTTAACAGTTTTTAATATGTTAAATTGACAGTTCTTTAAGGACTCACTATACCAACAGGAAAAACCTAGAAGAGTACCAACAAAGAAATTTCAATTGTATGGAAGTTGGAAGTTATATGGCATGTGGCAACTGGGAGATGAGCAGGCAGGAATTAAAAGTTAAATAGGTGTGAAATGAAGCTGACTGAACGAAGGCGGATGAAATTTCATCCGGTGTGCAAGCGCGCTGCGAAAGCATTGTCTGATGATATAATGCGCATAATAAATTTCGGCAGCTTGCGGCTCATGTTTTGCGGCATGGAGGGACGCACCTTTCCCGTACAAACTGCGTGCCACGTCCAAATTAGATGAGATACCTCATGTAACATTTCTGTAATATGGCGCATGTGTTTTACGCTGCTAATATTTTGTAAATAAGCGCTAGTTTACTTGCATCACAATGCGACATGATAAATACCGTGTCATCAGCCCTTGGTTTTGGCGAATGTGAGGCAAGAAGTGCGAAACGAAAGCTTAAACTGCTCAGAGCTAGTTAGTTAGCAGCTAATGAGTGAACCATGCATGTTCAAAAATTTGCAAATACTAATAATTGTTAATCGTAGAAGTTATTTTTCTAATGTTGTCGATGAAATTTGAATGGTATTTTTTTGCAATATTGTACTTTTTGAGTTATTTTCTCTGGATTTGGTGGTATTTTTTTAATTGCAAATCTACAAATAATAGCAGTTATGGCAGTTAATAGGGATTAACTAAATAAGCAATTAACAGATTGAATATTTTTGCATGTAAGAAGTAAAAAGGACAGCTATTATTTAATTAATTATCAAAATTTAATTTATTGCTATTTTAATCATAATTTATGGGTCAGAGAAATTGGTCATTGTAACAAAATGTTAACATTGAAGGTCTATCATTAAATATTAGCTATACTGATTGTGATTTTTGTTCCGGGTGTCCACATTAAATTAAATAACGAAGAAATATTATCCAAGAAATTAACTAAAGTTGATAGTGGAACAATTCTGATTTCCACAGATTCGCTATTAAAAAATAAAAAATTCAGGAAATTATATATGAAACGCATGATGGACAAACAAGAAGTATCAAGGAAATTATCAAAAAATCAAAAAACGTAAGAAGGAAACAAGATGAAGATATATGAACATGAATAAAAAAAATACCAAAGCTAATATAGAAATTAGGACAGTAATACTGTCACCTTCATGTTTTACCTTTCATTTCCTTCATTAGTCTTTCAAAATTAATATTAAATTATTGCGTTTTTACCCACATCGAACCTATTCCAAATAGTTATTTCTTTGCGAAGTTGTTATCTAATACACTGGGTCAATTTTGCAGTTCCATAATGCTTAATGTTGCAAAATCAAATTAAATAACTCAAGTAACTTCTTTGCATGATGGAAATAAAAATAGCAAAAATAGTAATTATTCTAATAATGTCAAATTGATAAGATTTTCAAGGTATTCTTCTGTACAATGTATAAACATTTTTTTAATTTCCTAAACCTTATAAATTTTCTGAGATTTCATAAATTGAAAAATTACAACTAGCAATTACAAAAGCTTTAATGTGCTTATATAAATTCGCACATAGTATTACTTTGAATCTTCATGTCTGACCTTTCATTAGTAGAATAAATATACCGATTCTAGATCAAGATGTGCGTTAACTAAACCTTACAAGGATAAGGATGCGATAAGTCGATGCACCTTGATCTAGAACCGGCATATTTCTTCTAATTTTGTTTCTTGCCTTGATTATGAATCAAATTATCCCGTTATTCCTAGACTACTTCAATTAGTTTACTATTTCAGTCATAACATTACACATTTTTTAACTATTCTACTCGTTCAATTTTGTAGCTTAATGTAGCTATAGAAAAAAATTACATATGGCATATAAAATTACCAAGTGGATCTTTGAATTGATTGATTCTAGCAGCTTGAAAGCCCTTAACTACTTAACTCAAGGAACTTATTTGCTCCACCAAAACAAAATAAAGCATATCCTTTGGATTACCTTCTTCTTGGAAGGAAAGTGAGCCCTTCGAAGCAACGAAACACTTAGAAGTTGTTAGTTTATTAGCACAAGACGTGGAAACACGAGCAGATTCAGCTTAGACCAGGCAGGTGCGTTAATTATTCACCAGAGAACCAGGGGCCAGCCGTGCTGCTACCAGACTACTAATTCTTCGCAATAAATAATTACACGTTAGCATTGTATACACGCAGCACCCACGTCGACGAGAAGCAGATAAATTCTGATACGATTACTACAATTTCCAATCGCCTCGAGGCGCACTGAAGTTCACCCAGACTTCAGTGATAACTAATCAGGAATTACCAGAGAAACAACTTAATTTTCCCGTTCTCTAGTAGTTCTCCCAAGAGTTTTCCATCAAGTTTTAACCGAATATTTTCAATGGGAATCCATTAGTACTATCGCACAGAAAGGCGAGAAGTCTGTTTAAGAATTGATTAATCATCAACTCATTACTAAGCAATGAAATGATAGTCTAACGTATGTTTTCTTGTTGTTTTCCTCAATTGCGTTTCGTATAACAATACCAAATAATGTCCATTATTATTACTTTAATTCGAATTAAATAGCTGTATTTATTGGGCGAATTGAATGGCTGGAAGTCTTCGAGTTCGATTGGCATCAAATCGATACAGAATATCTGAATGTGTTCTCTGTTGGTAAGCATTTTATTTATCGACTGTACGGGAATATTGTTATAAGTGAACCAAAATGGAAATATTGTTGGGGAACTGAAAGGCAAGTAAACGCAAAACACGCATTTGAGGGCGCGTTTTATGTTAAGACTTTCCTCCAATTCCTTCGACTTGGTTGTTCTTTTTTCGCGTGTGAACACGTGAATTCTATCGATTTTCAGTGGTAATACATATGAATATGTTTATATTAGACATAAACGTGAAACAATGGAGGCTTGAAAATCTAATGGAACGTTAACGAATATGAATATAGGGAAATGACGAAGGGAAAATTATTCCAAGCAGGCACAAAACAAATACAATCGTTAAAAGAAATGTAGTCTTTGGTTTTTATGGTTTGGATCCATTATGGAACTTTCAGTGAGGTTAATATATCATTAAGTCAATCATTGTTTACTAAACTTGAATGTAGATCTAGTTTTGAAGTTAGGCAGGTTTACTATATTTGAATTCATTCTTGACTTGAATTCAAAGATTCAAGAGTCAGAATTCAAGGATTCCATTTTTGAGGAAATATGTTTCTGATAATGAGTATTGTTCATGTTGTTAGTCATACCAGTTCAATAAAAAATTTCAATGCATTTTTTAAAATATAAGCTTGTTTTGAAAGTGTTTTTCACAATATTGGTAAAATACTAATAATGAATTTTCTACTTCAATAATTTTCAGGTAGAAACACTTAAAACTGATATGGATTTTATTTGCTATGTTGCAAAATTTAATTTGAACTGCTACGAGAATTTTATGATGTAGTCCCCAGGCAAATGTGAACGTAAATATTTCATACTATGCTTTAATATTAAATATTAAAAACATCGTTACATCAGATTGCCAAATCTGCTGCCAAGTTTTGAAGCAGCTTGTTTTGCAATTATACTAAATTTATTTTCAGCTTCAATTCAATGGTGCAGGATTTAGAATTCAAGGATTTGAGGTTCAGATTTCAAGGGAGTAGTTTCTGAGTACTCGTTTAGAAACTGCTTTTGGGCACCACTGATGAAAATGAAAATGGGACATTTTCCGATTAGAATCGCTTACCATTAGTAAGAATTTAATATGCAAAATTGAAAGATTTGGCTTGGACTACAAAAGTTCTACAAAATAATTCGTAGTTTTCTACCAAATCTGAAGATGTAAAATTCTAAATTATGTCCGAGATTTTCACCTTCTATTTCATGCTATATTCCAATTATTAAAAATCGAAATGTTATTAAATTGATCAATATTAATCATTGTTGTAAGGATATCTGCATCTACTTCTGCTTCTAGATCAGAATTTTAATTTTGATTATCATTCTTTGTTAAATTTCTGTGCAGTCCTAGTTTTTAAGTCGGTTTTACAATCTTTTCATGACATTATTGTTTCACAATATTTGTATCGCCCTATTCATTTTTCTACTTTCTGGAAACTTGGGTATTGAAACTGATTGGTGCATCTCTTCTCTTTTACTGCGAAAAACGAGCTAAAAAAGAAATATGTTTACTAGTGGAACTTGAGATAACTATCCATCTCAGGATAGAGATAGTCTAAGGATAATTTGTAGATAACACTGTCAACATGAAAATAAATGGAATTTAGTAATTTTGATTGGTTGTCCTTGCTTTATTATACAATTTACTCTTTCCAAATTTCCAAATGAAATTAATAGGAAATTAAACAGTATTTCAAGAATACTTATTGGAATTGTTGTTGCTATAAATAACTTGAGAGTTGATTAATACAAACTGCATACTACAAATAACAAACAAACACCCCAAAAGGGATAATGGCAATAAAGCTAATGGCATGTAATCCTAAAATATTGAGTGTGAAATTAGCCAATGCACATCGGACATCAAACGAAAATTCCATCCTCATTACGCCCCCGCTCCACTCATTCCATTCGCGCGTATAACAGTGATTACTAAGCCCCAAAGTAGTACGAAGCCAGCGCACATAAATAAGTTCCAAGCCCGCCGGTTAGGCGACAATTATCGTTCATTATTTCATTTGCTCGCCCGCTTCATTCACTGACAAGTCGCCGAATAAAGAATGCCACACGGCTAAGAAAGTGCTCCGGCGAGAGGCGCGGGCGCTGAATGCAAAACGCTCGTTTGGACTGAAGCGCGCAATTAATGCTGCCATAAATAATGCTTATTGTGTAATTATAAACAGCGAGCAGTGCGCAGTGTAGCACCGTACAATGTAGTTTTACGCCCGACAGACCGCCTCCCAAGTTTCCAGTCGGCATAAGCCATCCTAGATAAAATAGCAGATGTTAATGTTGTTTGTTGCTCTTGATGCCGGATACTTTGTGCGCGCGAGCTGAATGGCAGCGATGCCAAAAGGACAGATAGGGGAATGAGGGAAAGTTAAGTTGTTTGTAGAAGAATTAAGAAGTTGCATCGTTACACGCTTGCTGCTCGGTTCGCTGCTTCAACGGGAGAGGGTCGTTTATCAATTGCAATCTGTAGTTGCATGAGTTGATTAATCGTCTTATCAACGGTTATTAAATGAGTTGGAAGTTCTTTTATGAAATTGTGTTTGTTTGATATAATCTGTCGTATCATTCACCAAGGAAACTAGTTTTTAAGAATACAAATCCAGGAGATGCTATAACATCAAAAGTTGGTTGAAATAGCTCAAATTTTCCACATGGAATTTAAGGTTGAATGCCGCCACCAAACAGTTCTAAAAGCTATCACCTCGAGAAAAATTTTATTCTAACATTGGACAAGCAATGTATCAAGTTTGGTAAGGATTGCTTGAAACATTTCTGAAAAAATCTTACACAAACTTTGTCATATACCTTATTTTAAATATAACAATTAATAATTTATAAACAATCCGACAGAATAACTTGAAAATCTGGATATTTATTGAAAGTTATATAATAAACAAATGGAGAAAATTTGAAAACAATCGGACCAGCCGTTTTTGAGATATTAACAAAAGTATTTTGCGATATTCAACGATGTTTATCTGCCGCCCCCGGAAATTTTTTTGTCTGCCGCCCCCACTACAATATCTTCGTCAAGACGCCATCGTATATTCAAAATTGGATGAAAATTAATCGAACAGATCTACCAGTTTCAGATATTTCTTGACTTTCCTTGCGGTAAATAGCCGCCCCCAAACGTTTTTTGGATATGCCGCCACCAAAATCTGAATCTACGTCTATCTGTTAGTCTATGTACCAAATTTGGTGAAAATCGGTCAAGCCGTTCTCGAGATATTAAATAAAATGTAAAGAGTAAACTGAATCGACCAAGGAAGGACGAAGGAAGTGCATTTTTATCCTTAGGAACACCAATGTAAATCAAATGGGAGCCGCCATCATGATTTTTTCGAGGGCATGTTTCCGGTTTGAATCCCCATGTAAATTTCCATAAGAGATTTTTTGATCATAACTCGAAAACTACTGGGCCAATTTTTATGATTAAAAAAGCAAATGAATGATCATTTTATTAGCTTTTAACTTATCGCTTTAAATTTTTAAAATATTCAATAGTAAATTTGTGATACAAAAGTAGAAATGATTTCAATCAAAATTAAATATCTTCGGAACTAATTGAGATATCAGATTCGTTCTTGAAAATTTTGAAAGCTAAAGAGTTGTACTTTTATAATACGAAATCAGACTTTAATTTTTCTTAAAGAATTACTTCAATTTTAATAATGAAATAGAGACTGTAATTTCTCGCGTACTACTTTTGAAATTGAAGAATTGCACGTTATTTTTGCAATATCCATCTTATAGGTCACTTTTATATCTTTCGATCTGGGTCTCTAAATTTTTAAAATATTCCATAGAAAATTAGTAATACAAAATTAGAAATGAATTCAATCAAAATTGAATATCTTTGAAACTAATTCAGATATCAGGTTCGTTCTTGGAAATTTCGAAAATTAAAGAGTTGTACTTTCATAAAATTTTAATAATGAAACATTTAAAATTGTTAATAGCACGTTATTTTTAATAATATTGGGTAGATTTGACTATTTTAAGTAATTTTTTTGTTCTTTGATTGTCTAACTATCTAAATATGCAACTTCACTTCAAATTAGTAATTTTTTTTTCTAACTTATTATAAAATGTAATAAAGAAATAGCTTAGTTGTGAAAATATTTCCATTTCCAATCCTCATCTAGAACATTTCAATGAACATCAACCACAATACACTTCGAACCAAAAGGAAAATCTTGTATCGTACAAAAAGTAAAATCTGAAAGGACAATTTGTCACCGGATGGAAGGAAAAAATGAAATGTATAGCGCTTGTAAACACATTTAAACACTTTGAGATATGACTGTATTGCCTCTTTTAAACTTTCTTATCTATTATGTTATGTACGGCACGAGGGCACGAATCGAAGAGAAATGCGTGTTGTGGCCAATAATTCAGTGCCATGCGAGACGACGTTGTAGGAATTCGTATGAATACGAACGCGCGAATAACACACTCTTGTATTTGAATAAAATTTATATTCGATTTGGATACGATTCGATTTCAATATTTTTGCCATTTTGCCTGCCCAGGTTCAAGGCTGGCAGATCAATTTTCCGAGAGCGTCGCGTAAGAAATGCAAATTGTACATTAATCTTGAGAAAGTTCTTCCCAAGTTAGTTTTTTTTGAGGCTTCACTTTCCATGGAAATTTATTCGCTATTACCCACGAATATTTCTTGCTCGTACCAATTTTGGGGATAAATCTCAATGATTTATCAATGTTATCAATTTAATTGTTGCAGTGCAGGCATTCAGCAACAGAATGGAATGTTGCGCAGTGTTGCATATTCTGCATACATTCATAGATAAATCTGTTTGGATTCCACCATGCAAGATATAATGCATTAATATCACTAGATGCATAATAGTATATTGATAATGATACTACCAAATGTACAGTCTGGATATCATTAACTATTGTAATAAACAGTTCAACTATGATTCATTTTTACTAATATCTAATTGAAGAAATAGAGAGGGGAATATATATTCGTTTCACTCTTATTCAGTGCCACGTCAGCAATGACCAATAAGAAATCACAATCCTGTTTATAGAAACTCAGGTTCGTACCACATCCCTGAAGAAGTTCCAGATATTCCAACCGATCCCATTAAGGACAAATCGATAGGAACATCTGACAGGCGAGTGTCAAAATGAAGTAATTAATTGCCATAAATGGTGTATCCTTATGAAATGATTACGTTTTCCCGGAAAACTGAAATTATTCCGATGGAAACGCGGAAAAACAAAATTTGCATAGAAGAAAGCTTGTAGCGACACGAAAATGAGATTGAAGCGGAACTGGAGCGGAGGAGCAGGACGAGGAGGAGGAAGAAGATTAAATGCGATGCACGATGGGCTTGATGTGGGAGTGGGAGCGCGTGTGGAAAGCCTCCCAGTGAAAAACCTGGGGAAATTATTGTATGCAGCTACCAGTTGCGAGCACACACGCCGCTGGTGGCGGTGGCGACGGTGTGCGACGCCGGCATGCGAGACATGGCGGGCGATGAAGTGTGGGTGGATGGCGGCTGATTGTTTCGCCTGTTTCCCAACATCCCCACACAATTACCGTATTTATTATCGTTTCACTCACCGCTTACAATTCTGCGCCAGCCGCAACGGCTCTTCCTTTCTTTGCTCAACACGACCAAGCCGGCTAACACCATCAGCGCCATCAGCGTGATGTGAGGCGTTGTATTTTGTATGAGAGCTTTGGATAACATCCCCCCAGTTTTGTGTGCTGCGTGTTGTTTCGTGTTGTGTTTTGCATTCGATGTGTAAATTCTTTATTTTCTTGCATTTTAATGTGATGAGGCTTTATTTTGGGGCTTCAATATGTTTTCATAATTTAAACAATTTTTTTACATTACATGTATGACATCAAAATACACAGATATCAGATATCATCAGATATCCTAAATATGTCTATATTTAAATCTCATTGAATAAATCTGGTTTGAAAATATGATGATTGAAAATTTGGCAATTAGCCCATTTGGAATACTTAAATTAAAATTAATTACATCACTTCTCTGGTTGGTTCTACTGGGGGATTTCTGGAGCATGGATTTATCCTCACAACATCTTCGAATGATGACGTGCATATTTCTTAATGCCTAATGTAACGCTCAAAATTGGAATTAATGCGAAAACTTATCTCACGCGTTGCTTCCCATTAACAAACGAACATTTGAATTACTACTCGGGTCCTCCTTCTGGTAATGTTGAAGCCATACTTCAGCACTGGAACTGTTGATATTTGTGTTAGAAATGTGTAAACTAAACAAAATTTGCCATAACTTGCCACGCAAGTTACATTTACAACTTAATATTTAGCCAGTTTGTGTATAAATTTTGTAATTAAAACAAATCTAGCAACTTTCAATGATACTTCAAACAGAATGTTGTCGAATGAATATAAATATCATATGAAATGGAACTGCATTTCTAATGAATCTTCATTGATCATTAATCAAACTTGGTTCTTGGGATTATACTTGGATAATATGATTAGAAATGTTAATAAATCCTTTCATATGGTATTAGACATTTATCATATTAGTAGTATCAGGATACAACAGGATAATGAGCAACGGGTACATGTTTAGACACATTACCGATTAATTCCAGTGGATTTAAATCCCAGTCCTCAAGTTTACTCTAACGAAAATCTGGGTTAGATGTTAGATAAACGTTCACCTGATTTATTATAATAACATAATGATAGCTAATATATTATAGAAATTTAGATTGGAATTGTGGACCAAATGAATTTAGAATGTAGGCAGAACTAATAAGAAATAAAATTTTACAGGGATGGTTTGAAAATGTTATCTCTCTATAGAATTTATAATCTACCAAACTAATTTGTAATATGCAAAACTTAAATATCAAAATTATATTAACTGATTATGAAGAATTCACCACTTACTAATTCTCTGTTATATAGAGAATTGTAGTGATTCAAGAAAAGTTCCTCGAACTTAAATGGTTATTATTATTTTTTTCCTTGCTAAACTTTTTGAATAGACAAATCTTGATTTTCAAAAATGCAGACTGTTGAAAGCTTCTTCCACACAAATCATACTTATATTTTCCAAAGAAGGAGCCGATAACTTCATAGAAAAATGACAGGATATTATAGATAATTGTGATGATACATCAATAATTAATATCATAATAATATAACAGAAACCAGTTATTTAGGACTTCATCTGAAATGATATTTAATGAGATGTCCTTTATATCCTAAACTTTTAATTTTGAAATAGTTGTTCCAAAAGGATCCAAAAGAAAATCTGAGACCTTGTGTGAGCAGAGTCTAGCTGAATAGTTGGATAGTTGTTTTGCCATATCAAGTTTACTTCCCAAATCATATCCTGCCTGAATACCACTTTTTGAATGGAAAAATCTTAAATTCAGAAGTACAGATCAGAAAAGTTGGAAAAGTTGTTACAGATTTCTTCCAGTACAAATTCCTTCTTGCAAAAGGCAATTTTAGGAAGAAATTTGTAAACTGGAAAATAGTTGAGAGAACGTTACAGATAATTTTAACACAACACCCGAAAATAATATAATTAAAGTCTGATCAAAACGAAAATTTGTGACTATGTAAAGTTATCCTTTATATCTTTAAATGTCAATTTCGAATTACTGGCTACCAAATTTTCATCTATCAAATTAATTTGAAATATGCAAAATTTAATGTATGCTTATCAATATTATCTTCTTCTAATTATCCAATTTCCTGAAGAGGACATCAAACTTTTACAGGATCATAAGATACCATTTACAGCAAAAGTATTACAAGATAACAATTTGGAGCTTGAATGGTTTGTATTACCACTTCAGAATAATTTTCCAGACCAGATCCTAACAGGAATAGAAATATCTTAAATTAAAGTAGAATTTGAAGCCTTCAAACTCTTCCTCACACCTTTAACACCTTTAATGAGCAAACTGTCGTATGCTTGAATCTCAATTTTGGATTTCTGATTAACAAAAAGTCCTCGAAGAAATTCTGAAACCTCAAGTGAGTAAATTCCCAGCACGTCCAGCATAAAAGAAGAACACAAATAAAAACAAATATGCCAAATTTAGAATGGCACCTATACCTAGAAATAGAGCTCCTTTCTTCGCAGTACTATTTACCACTCAATTGAACTGCTACTCCCAAATCTCTCATCGATTGGTATCGCATACAATCCGCATCAACACGTACGAGTCGTACGCATATAAAGCGCCCTTTCAGCTGTATAGTAATGCACACATTACTTGGATAGAAGCACCAGCCAGCAAACCATTCCTCCACACGCTCCTCCAGAAGTTGGCCAAGCAACTCCCTACGAACCGGGAGGAGTGTATCGACTAACTGTATTGCTTGTTGTTGTCGTTGAGCGGAGAATTGGAACTAATCATGGATGGTAAATCCGATTATCGGTTCGCGCAATGCGCATTCCATGGGCTCTCTCGGGCACTTCATCTCATATCAAACGCATTAACTGCCAGTATCTAATGCCTAATGCTTCGGATTAGCATTACGAGGTGTACAAATAAGACGGGATTCCGGCGTAATTCGAGACAAATTTGTTTATGTGCGCAGATTTATGAACGGAATGAAATTCCATCGACTTTGTCGGTTGCGAAAGTGAATTAACAAAGATTTGATTAGCGTCCAGTGTGAGTCCAATAATAGTGCTAGACTTTGGTAATTAAAGCTCCTCTTTCAGCTAGTTCGCGAAGAGATGAAATGAGCTCGGGCTGAAAGCGAAATTGAAACCTAAATAAACCTTATCTGGTTACAAGTTGGCGCCGGCGTTTTTGCTCTTTGTATGGTGCTTCTTCCTGTTTATTCCCGGAAGTTAAGCAGCATGTGTTTGTATAATCAATCCAATATTGATTGTATTTTAATTACGTTAATTAAAAACACTGCTGGCGAAAAGGTTACAAGCCACACACCAATATTGTAACAAAGACTTTTTAATTTCCTTTTTATGGCAAAAAAAGAATATTAAAAAGGGTAGAAACAAATTGTTGGGTGCTTCTATGTTTGATGGAAGGTCGAAAAAGAAAAACCGTTAACATTTATAACATTTGCTTAGTATTTGATTGATTTTCCATCACATTTCTAGATTTTTTGGTGGAATTGTACCAATTTGTAGTTTAATAGTATACAAACAAGCTACCACTAATAATAGAAATAAATAATTTCGTGGCTAAATTTGTGGTCTACGAGGTCATATGACTCAAGTCACGAAAAAAGTTATAAATGATGTGATATTAGATATCGACCAATTCAGAAAAAAGTGAGGTAATATTGCTATGAATTTGTATAAGGAAAATCTAACTTTCATGTTATTCTAATCAAGTTAATGTATTTTCCTATGGATTGGATATAACAAACATTTTTGAAAGTCCAATCAATAATTTTCAGAATGTTTTTCCTATGTTCTAGTTCCCAACAATAATTTGCACAATATATACTTAAAATCAAAAATTTCGTACAATTTTTTAAAATTTCACTTTATCCATTCAATTTTCCATTAAAAATGTCAACCTCGGGATTGCCCATCACAAATCTATTCGAATGGAATCAACCGATACCAGCAGGAAATTTCCGGAAGTTGCCTGATTTTGGCCGAATGCTCCACCCAAAAATCCAAAATCCTCACATTTCAGTTATCAATTTTTTACCCACATTCAGCTTTCCCTCTGGTCTGCATACATCGGGCACGAATTGAGGAAAGAAAAAGTGCACTTTTTTCGCGAGATCAAAACACTGTAACATGCTGGCCAATGGCAACCGGGTCGATTTCGTCAATCTATCACATCGACATCAGCTCGAGCTCTTATGGTATCACTCCTGGCTGCTGCTGCCTGCTGATGCCACCCCATCACCATCATCATCATCATCATCGAGAGAGGCCATCGTGCCCGGATTACATGTGCACCACTGCCACTTTTAATGATTGATGGGCGACGTTTGGATTTTTTCCGGGGATTTTTCGTCGAGTTTCTCGCTTTTGCACGATTTCACCGCATGCATTGTGCAGCATTTAAGTAGATATCTTTGATTTAAGGTATTTTCCATGGGTATCAAAACGATATTATAGTGAAAACAGGATGGGGTGGAAATTTTTAGGGGATTTTAGATTCCAGGACTTTTGATCATAAGTTTGTGTGTATTGCAAAAAATATAGATAACGTAATCATGTTCCAATTTATAGCCCATGAAATATTCCACTTCCATATTGAAATTAAGATTTGATCTACACAAAAATGAGCCGCTAAGAAAAACAGGTTAGGATAAACGAATTATTTAAGAAAATTTCAGATTTCAGAACTTAGGATCTTAAATTTGTTTATTGAACTTGCGAAACAACTGAATCCTCAATGTGAACTTATACACAAGGAAATATTTTACTTCCAAATCCGAACAAATAGTAAATATAACAAGGATTCAAATTCAAAGACACCTACCAAATATGAATTTTTGATCTATACAAATATAACAGCAAAATGAAAAAATGTTTATATTGGAATACGTAAACAAGCAATGAAATCTTGTTCCAGTGTTAATTTACAGTTCGATAAATAATCTACTGTCAAGTTGTAATAGACAGATAAATTAAAAATTGAAAGTTGGTGGCATATTGTAAAACGATTTTCTATTGACTCAGAAAAGTGGAACTAAATTTTCTGAATAAGAACTGGTCAACAAATCAGCATTTTTGGTAAATAGGCGATAACTGGGAGCAGTATTTTTAAAGTAATTTTGGACTTTAGGACACAAATCTTAAATTTGTTTGTATTATGAAGAGTGCGCAATAAAACAATATTACGATCATCTTATTATAAAAAATAGCTTACTTCCAAACTGCAATTAATACTAACAATAAGACAATTATATAATATGCCTACAATTTGCTCAACAAAACAACAGTGAAAATGCCAGGATTCGATTTGTGGAAAGTTTTTGATTTCAGAATATTCAATATTCAATTAAACCATATCTTGTAACATTTCAAACTACATAAATATTGTAGCGCCAAATTGCGAATAAAAAATGTCTGTAGGATTTAAGGACACTTATATTTTATAAAAATTATCCTATAGTGAAAATGTTAAAGTAATATTCAATAAAGAATTGTGTTTGTATTATAATACTTTGCAAAATAACAAAATCTTGCTCCAATATCTTAAAAAACTGATTTCAGGAGCAAATTGTATTTTCAATTTGTCTAAAGAACAGAAAATGATTTTTGGACACCTTCGATTTTATAACACTGCAACTTAAATTTGTTTCTACTGTGAAAAATTGCACATATAGAAATCTTATTTGAAAATATCAACTTATAATCAAAGCAATATGTATTTCACCTCTAAAACTAGTTAGACAACAACTATAACATGGCAATAATTTGCAAATCGAAAGCGGGCTACCAAATCATAAAACACACACCTCCAATCAAAAGCGCACCCCCAAGGGTAACGTATTCGCGCAATCGAATCGGCGCATATTTTTCGTGTTTCGCGTGCGATTCGCAAATTCGTTTGTTGATTCGTTAGGCAATAACGAGATGCCAACCTGCCAGAAGCGCGGGGGTGGAATCGCTCGATTGCGTGATGATATTGCATAGACATATCATCAAGATTGGCCCCGCTGATAATTTTAATTCCATTTCGCTGCTCGCTCGGATTTCTATATTTGCGTATTTTTACATTTGCCCTCGGAGCGACGACGACGAAAACAATCATAGATGTGCTATGCGAAAAGCGTTCCATTCGAAGTCGATTTGCTTAGTTTTTATTATTGTTTTGCGTTTGCGGCTACATTGTATTGCTCATTTCGGGTGTAATTTCATGCAATTTACTTCCTCCCATTCGTTCGTTCACTTCGTTTTTTTGCGCGCGTTTGCCGCAATTGCAATAAAACTACAATTTGCATGCGGATGCAATTGCGCGCTGGTTAAATGACTCATGAATAGTTAAATTTAAAACAGATAACTAGTGTCTGGATCGGTTTTAATGGAATTTCAAATTGCATAAACTATTTTTTAATTTCTGAGATTGAATAATTAATGCACCAAAGCAATTTTGTATCTGATGAATGATATCAAACTTGGGGAAACAAATTTCAAAGTATGATCTGTCAACTTTAGTTTCTTGGTGATTCAAGGAACATTTCTCCAAGAAATCTGAAACCAATTGATTTAAAATTAAAACTAAAACGTAAAATCGAATTAAATGCAGGTTATTCATTATAAAGTATTTAAAATCTTGTTTGATCTTTTTCTATGTTTGAATCGAATTTAATTCAATTTACATAAATTATTTTTACAACCATAATTTTCATTGTAATTTAAGCTACATTCATCAAAGATATCCCAAATAAATAGACGACTCTATAATTTAGGAACTTACATTTTTTAACTTTAGTTTTCTATGTGATTCAAATAACATTTATTAATTGAATTAATACTTTTTTAATATTAGAGATTGTATTATGAATACGATTGAAAATTGATGACAAACATATAGATTTAATTTCAGATTTTTGCTAACTGATTAAATTTTATTACAATTTATTAGTACATAATCTGATTGATAAGAAACATTAGAATTTACTTGAGTTTTCTCTGTGATTCATTTCTCTGTGGAACATTGATCAAAGGCATCTCAAGGAAATAGTATTTCTTATACAAAAGTTCATTAAAAAGTATGAAATAATTTTTAGTTTTTTTGTGAAAATATTGTGTAATTCATATAAATTATTATTTGCATCATGTTTATTGTATACAAAATTAGGAACTACTAGGAATATAAGTTTTAGTTTTCTCTGATACAAGAAACCAAAATCTCAAAGAATAACAATAATTCAATTATTTAATAGCTATTAAAAGCTATTTTGGGATACTGCAATAATTTTGTTAAACAATTGTTTATTACTGAATAAAAATTCAATTTAATTCAATAAATTATTATATCTAATCTTGTCATTATCAAATATTTAAAATGATATGAATAAAGTAATTATCAAAAAGTAGCTCTTATTTGAACACTTTCTCAGTCTGGATCAGTTTTAATAGAATTTCAATGGACATAAAGTAATTTTTAATTTCTAAGATTGAATAATGGATACGGCCAAACGGTTTGACGAGTGTTTAGTGATATGAAACTTGGGAATCGAATAAAGGAGCAATAAATCCTTCCATCCCCTGACGTGAATATCTCATATAAAATTTACGTTGCTCTCATTCGTTTGCAGCAGTGATGGCCATTATGGCCGAAGGGATGTGATGGTCTGATGGTGATAGTCGTATCCTGGCAGTGGATGACGACAATGATCGTTCATTCGATTTTAATACGTAATTAATTCGGAACATCCTGAACGATCATTATTCGAATGTGATATTTATGATTCATTTATTGCTCGCCTAGTTTCCGAACCGAAGGATGTAAATTCCATTCGCAGAATCACGAAATTAGCATCTGCTGATACTTGACAATTAAATCCTGCAATTTCTTCTTCATTATAATGTCTTGTACTGGCAACAAAATAAATTATTATTCCATTTGAAATTGTCAAATATATTGGACTGTTATGTTCGTTTCGAAAATGTCTGGAACCTTATTAAAACTCTTTGCAACAAAATAACTTCCCAGCTTTCTCCTTCTTCTCTGTGTTCGCAGCACTTGTAGCACTTGTAACACGTCAATCCGCGCTCAAATCTGCAGAAATTCGCCAGTTGGCCGCAATGCTCCCATTCCCTCCTTGGACTCGTTTTGTTATTCCATTTCTTGTTGCTTGTTATTTCCGTGTTCGGCCCCAATGCAATGTAATTCGTTATTGCCCTGCTTGGCTAATGTAAGTGCAAATGAAAATGTTCCAGCACTGAAGGAAATGCCCAAAAAAGACGAAGCAAAATACGCGTCCAAGTCAACTTCATGGGGTTGCAAAAAAGGAAGCCAAATTGAAGACCGGAAATAATTGAAATTGAGTAAAATGCATTTTCAACACATACCTAACCAAGGGCATCGAAGTTAATTACATGGAAATCCCACGGTGCTATAAACGCGTTTTGCATGTTTTATTACCCCCACACTCCCCCAATTCAGCAAATACATTACCAACCACCAGCCAAAAATCAGGCCCGCGAGGAAGATTCGCCCTTCTTTGCGATATCTCACATGTGGATGTCAGCGGCATTGTTCCTCTTCGTCGCGGTGTTTTATCTTTCGTCGCTTGTTGAACACGTCCTAAATTAAATTAAGTTAGACAGTTTGCTCGAGAAGCGTTACGTCGTCCTCGGTTGGGTCGCGCCGAAGAGACGAAGAGCCGGGGACTTCAATTGTCTTCGCCAAGTGCGAGTATGGTTGGTGTTGCTTCTTGCCGGCATGCATGGAAGTTGGCAAGTGAGCAAGTGCCTCGAGCTGAAGTGCGCGAAGGAGCGAGAAGTGCGAGCACTCTTGACTCGAACTGATTTGCAGATGAGGACACAAAACACCAAATTGGCTAAATGAACCTCGAAATCCGTGCACTTGACATTTCTAGGATTTAATGATGTTTTGGAATTTCTCTGATTTGAAAGCAATTTTGTTTCCAATACGTGTCCTTGACACGGGATACTTATTGCCTCTAGAGTTTGGCTTCTTGCTCCACTTCCTTCCTTGTGTTTGCTTTCTGCTTCGAGCTTCCCTTTTTTGGGGCTTGTTTGATCTCGAAGGGCAAAGCAATTGTTTCGTAGTTATGCAGATTTCTGAATGTAAATTTGAGGGGGGATGTTCTGAAAGTTACTAGGGGTTTCTGAAGAAATTAGAATAGTCCTCAAAAAAACTTGAGAAAACTAGTGAAAAGATATGGAAAGTGATTACTTAGATTTGTCTTAATTTTTTACAACAATGAACTCATACGAATCATTCTTGTCCATTTTATAAAACTTTGAATTCTCATTTTACTTATGCCAGAAATTTTGATTCTTTTTGCACTAAAATTTATTTTTAAAAGATATTGAACTCCAGTTCAAAATCCAGACCCAGCTTCTTAGTCTCAGAAATTAAGCTCCATTTCCGGATGCGGAACTAGAACTTGATAGGGTACTGGCAATTCTTATCTATCAACAGGATACATTTCAAGACTAGAACTACAATTTGCTAGATATCTTCAAGATATTAGATTAGATATTAGATTACTTTCTAATCTTAAAATTGTTCCCTCAGGAAATTATTAATTTTTTGAACTGAAATCTGTTTAGAAATTAATCTTCTAGGTATCAAGCTCCAGCTCTTGATCCTGATACAACTTGGTAACAAATATAAGACTCCATTTCCGGATCCGGAATTGGAACTTGATCAGGTACTGGTAAATCATATCTATCAACATGATACTTGATACATTTCTAGACTACAACTTTGCATCCTTTAATTTACTATCTAGAAATTTTTGACTATTTAAGCAAAACTACAGACTAGAACAAAAGTAGTGGATACAATTGGTCTGTTCCAGATCAAGCACCTCTTTGGATCCTACTTCAACTTGTTGGTACCAGATTTAGGGCTCTACTTCCAAATTCCCAAACTGAAACGTGATTTCAAACCAGCAAATGAAATCTCTAGTCAAGATATTAGATACAAAATTGATATTTTTTTATTTTCCTGATTGTCGAATATATTAAAAAGGCAATGATAAATGCAAAGGATACAAGGGATACGGTACAATATGTCAATTTGAGTTTACTTGAACTTTAAACTAATTAGTAAAAACTTTAAAATAAACTAAACATTTTTAGTACTTTATGACATAAACAATCATTTTTTCTAGCAAAGGTTTGAACAGATTTAAAAAAAATAGCAACGAAGTAAATGCTAGACAGCTAATGATTAGTAGGAATAGAAAATATTAATAGATATCATAGACTGTTCGCAATTTAACCTCTCAAATATAAAAAATTAAAACCTACTGTATATTCGAAATCATAGGTATTACATATGAAAAATCACGTAATGGATGAATGTGAGAGTCGAATTAAAATAGAATCAATTAACAAATAGGT